>JAJPUD010013313.1:9885-29924 GCA_023553655.1 Myrmecobius fasciatus
CTTCCTTCCTTCCTTCCTTCCTTCCTTCCTTCCTTCCTTCCTTCCTTTTTGGTGTGGAGGGTGACCTGGGAAGTCAGTAAGGAGTGAACATCTGATCAAATGATAGTTTCCACTAAGGACTCAACCAAATAATAGAGTTGGTTCTAGAGTTAGAGTCATTCTCAGAGGGGCAAGACAACTAATCTAGCTAGGAGGGAAATGAACAGCAAAGCAAGGACTTCTAATGATAAGATGTTTTAGACCAAGGACTAACCAATCATTAAGTTGATGCCAGAGTTGCATTATCCTCTGGGAAGAAGGACAGGGAATTAATAATTGATGTTGATTGATTGACTAATCTGGAGTCATGGAGTTATAATGAATATTAATAGTTTTTGTTGCTACCAACCAGAAATCTCCCATTTAAACACCTTTTAACTAAAATCAAGTAAGAATCTTCCATATAAATCTAAGCTGAATGAACATGAATAAAAAGTATATTGCTGAAAGATAAACAAAAAAAGCCCCAGAGATAATTATTTTTAGATACTCCCAGGGGTTGTCAGCATTATCATTATTTAATGAAGTCTGAATTTTCCAAGGTAGAAGATGGCCTGTATTTTTTGAAGTAATATAAGGCAAATTAAATTGCCTTTAACAGAGATAATTTATACAAATAAAAGGTTCCAGAGAATTACCTGTCGTTCCCTAATTCCACCTAGAGGTAGCAACCTGGTGGATTTGAGACATAGAAAAAGAGAGAAAAAGAGAAAATGATTCTGAATAGAGTTATCACATTCCTACTTAGAAGAGAAGATATTGGCAAAATATAATAAGAGAATAAGGAAATAATTGGAATGGTTTTAAACATAGTTCTCTCCTTTGACTTTTCTCCAGTTTTGTTGTCATTATTAGACATATTCTATCTCTGTTTCTCTAACTCTATCTCTCTGTATATGTATGTATATGTGTCTCTGTGTGTAACTTTCTATAAATTTCTATATCTGACAACTAACACAGTGCCTTACTTTGTAGGTACTCATAAGAATTGTTGAATAAATGAATGAATGTATGTCATTTTGCTGACGCAAATTTAGTCAGCTAAGGTGAGCAGCTACATTAGCATGACAAGAGTTGTGTTTTGTGAACATTGAGTGAGTATATAGGGAGAAACACACTGCACAGCTCTACTTGGAGTGAGTCAATTTGTCATTCTAGATAAGAAAATCATTTAGTTCTAAACCTTGCTCCAATATTTCTACAGATGACAGGGTGCCCCACGACCCCATTTATGAGAGTGAATATCACCCACAATCAGATGTTCTAACAGTCTTCAACCCACTCAGCCAATTGCTTTTGCCCACTCTCCAGAGGAACCTGTAGAAGAACAAGGCACTGAATAAAAACCTCAATTTGCTTATTTGTGAGTGAGCATTCTCCTTTCCCATCTCAGCTATCCATTCTGTTAAATTATATTCATCAAGCATTTGAATTGTTCACTATTTGAAAAATGCAATAGTAGGCCCTGGTAAATGTGAAAAAGAATAAGAAAATTCCTGTCTTCAAGTTGCTTATAGTCTAATAATGGAGAAAAGATTGGAAGTAGAATATAAAATTTTATAACCAGTGTTTATGAGGGCTGTAATATGGCATCTCTGTCACTTACCTAAGATACACAGAAATCAAATAGTATAATATCCTAATTCTGCACATGAGCAAACTAAAACCATGGGAGAAAACTTTATCCAAGGTCACACAATGAATCCATTATAAGGAAGGCTAGGATTATAAATGATCTCCTCTGCCTTCCAGTGCTCTATTCTTTTCACTGTATCACATTGACAACTCTCTCTCTACCTTCCCTCTTCATGGACTATTCTAACTTTTATCTCCTGAGTCAGGAAGCTTTAGAGTAGGAGAGAAGCATTGTCATTGTTTGTTAATTGCTTTATTGCATATAATAGGCACTTAATAAATGTTGTTGAATTGACTATTAGATCTTTAGATACATACAAATATCTTTATATATCTATATGTACATGTATACATACATACGTATATAACCACATGAAAATGTGTGTGTGTGTGTGTGTGTGTATGTATGTAGCTAAATATGGTTATAGTGGTCCTGTACTCAAGGATCTTACAATCTGGTAAGCAAGATAAAACCTATACTCATGTAACTAAAAACAATGTAGAATGAGGTAAACATTATAAGAAAGGTACAGCATGCTATGGGTGACCAAAAGGACAGGCTACTTTTGAGTGAGGGATCATGGAAGGCTTCATGAAGGAGATCACAATTGACCTGGACCCAGAAGATTTTACTGAATTTCATCATGTGGTGATGAAGTGTCATTAGAATGAGAAAATCAATCAGTAAATAAACATTTAATAAGTTCCTGCTATATCCTAAGTATTTAACGTGATAAGCAATAGGGATGCAAATGCAAAAATGTCCTCAAAAAAATAGCTGGCATCCTACTAGGTGGTCCATTATATTCCTAGACAAGTATATACACTGTACATCCAGAATGAATATAAAGTAATTGGGAGGGGTTACTTCAGATAAATACAGATAGTAGGTAAATAGAGTGAGGAACTAATTGAACAAGGATGCTTAAGTAAATCCATCAGAAAAGGATGACAAATAGATGCTTATAATAAGGGCATGAAGCTTCCACCTTAGACTAGAACAGTTGTATTAGAGTAGAATGTGGTTCTAGTTGTCTCCAACCTCATCCTTGCAGGGGTGTGATCCTGATTTCTGTAGGCAGCCTTGTTAAACTTACAGCCCCCTATAAGTTATCTAACACTACCCTATCCCCTCCATCCCTTCCTACCACTTCCCAGAAACATCCAAACTCCACAGAAATTTAAAGAACTAAAGTGAATGCTGTAAACATTACCCAGACAACAGCATCAACATCCACACCAACAAAGCTGTCACAGCAAATTATTGACTTACATTTGCATTTTAGTATTCTCTACCCTCCCCTTCATTTTTGCATAACTTATTTTCCGTAAAACAAAAATAATATTAACAGTGATGGAAAGGGACATTTTTAGAGATGTTCACCATTTGTACATGTTCATTGATTCATGCTGAAAGTGTGTAAAGTCTGAGTTATAAAAAAGATATTTAGAGAAGAAAATTTGCTTTGCATGGTGAATTTATTTAGGAGGGACCATGTGGAGGAGACACAACATAACTAGAGGTCACTAACTGAGCATATGACCTTGTATCAAACTTCTGTGATCATGTACTGACAGACATTGACCTCTGTTATAGACACACCCAAGAGAATAGGGAAGGGCTCAAAATTTGTTATGAAGGATGCAGTTATCACTAATATCAGCATACAGAATCAGCGTGACCCAATTCATTGGTGTGTTGTTCAGAACATTTAGTCATGTCTGACTCTGTGTGACCTGCTTTGAGACTTTCTTGACAAAGATATTAGAGTTTCACCATTTCCTTTTCTGCTCATTTTACAGATGAATAAACTGAGGCAAACCAGATGAGTGACTTGCCCAGGTTTATGCAGTGAGAGACCAGATTGGAACTTGTCTTCCTGATTCTAGGACCAATACTCTAATCACTGTGCCACCTAGCTATCCCTTTCACTGATATTCTCGATGTTTAAGTCATCAAAATTTTACAGAATAACCCAATACCTAAGATTTTTCCCCCAGGGCAAAACACAAGTGAACATACATACAGACATGTAAGAAATCCACCAATATTATAGAGACTTCAGTGCTGCACTGCTATATCATGAATAAATCTTACATATTTGGAAGAAATTGAATAGTGGAGAGAGAAAATAGAGGATAAATCTCCTGTTCTCCCCTTCTTCTAAAACACCTAGCTCAACCATCAAAACATAAGGAACCAGTCTAAACCTTAGCCCAGAAAGTTAAACTATCTTTGCTTTAATCTCTGAGGTTAAGAAGCTTTTGTATTGGAGAACAACATGTGCCTACATTTGGATTCTTGGCAATAGCGTCTGCCTTCTGCCCCCATAGATTCTGCCTACCTCATGGTGCTGTTACATTGGCTAAGTTTGTTGATTTGGTCTGTGCCTCTATTTCCTCATTTGTGAAATAAGAAAGCAGGACTCTAAAATCTCTTCAAGAGATGACATTCTATGGGTCTGTGGGTCAGGAAACCTGTTCTTGATTTTATCCCTAGTTGTAACACATGCCCTTCTGGTAATCACAAAATATTTCCTTTTTCTGACTTCACTAGCTAACAAACAGTTTCTGGTCACCTTCTCCCTCCAGATGCCTGGATGAATAAGGCAAGGGATATTCAGAAAAACAAGTGGAAAAGCATTCCTACAAGCTAGTCTTCTCATTTATTGTGGGAGTGTTAGCCCTGACTGCTCCCAAGTAGTTCTCATTCAGGAGTGCTCTATAGAACTGGAGGGTTTCAGATATTATTCCCTATGTCACACATTAATATATCTTGATTTGGAAGGAATATGGTAATTTCCCCCAAACCATGAAATTTAATGCTTAAAGTATTGGGAATTTTTTTTACCTCCCTCCACAAACAGAGCAAGACATTAAGGAATATAGCCAAATTAAGGCAATTTCAGGCATGGGACTCATGTGAAGGAGGCAAAAGAAGTTACTTTTAATTTATCTTTGGTCACACAGAATCATAGAAATTCAAAACCTATCTCTTAGGTCAATTCAAAAGCAGATGGACCTTGTTGTTTATATTGGCTTTTCCCTTCCAAGGATCTCAAAACATTCTAACAATGACCCATAAAGGAAGTCTTAGTCCTGTGTATTGCTTATTCACTTTTCCTTTATCAGCAGAAAATGAGAGAACAAAATGGACAGTGAAGAACTTTGAAATCATTGGCCAAAAAAGACAAACTTATGCCATCTCTCAGCCAGCATAGTCTGATATAGGTGTGTCAAACTCAAGTAGAAATAGGGTCTACCAAACTATACTGTGGGCTCCATATTGATGTAGTTTTGATGTGATATTATTTATGTTTTAATGTATTTTAATAATAGCATTTTATTTTCAAAATACATGCAAAGATAATTTTCAACATTCACACTTGCAAAACCTTGTGTCCCAAATTTTTTCCCTCCCTTCCCTCCATTCCTCATCCCCTAGACAGCAAGTAATCCAATATATGCTAAACTGTGCAATTCTTCTTATATTTTGATTCATTTTGTTAAATGCTTTCCAAATACATTTTAATCTGGTTTAGACCAAACTTTGGAGTATTGTGGGCCACATGTGACCCGTGGGCTGTGCATTTCACACCTTTAGTTTGCTGTTCTATTTCCTGAAATAATATGCCCATAAAAAGAGCTGGGGGCTCAAAAGCCATAGCTGGAACCCATAGGTATTGTTTCAGAAGTCTGGTTCTATAGAATGCCAACAACTAGGGAGTAGGAGGGGGCTGGGGAACAATATTTTGAGGGAAAGTGAAAAACAGAAACCACTGGCTCCCTTGATTAGAGAAGACAAGCAGAAGGCAAAATGAAAACCAGGCAATTACCCTAATGGAAATTTAATCCCCTGTGTTTTTCATTTGTATTTTTTTTCCTTTGGTTCCCATGAGATTGTATGTCTGGGGGTGGGAACATCGGATGTATCTTCTGAAGGCAAATAGATATTCACATATATCTAAATTTCAGCAAGGCATATATGTCCCCAAGGAACACTGTGGAACTATATGCCATGATTGCTGTTTGTCAAACTTAGGAATAAGGTAGGACCAAAAAACCAAAGTGGATCCAATTTGATTGGAGTCCACAGGAAGACCCCTAGGAGTGAGCAAGATAGGGAATGGGTTAACATATAATACACATCAAAGGATGTGGTCCATAACATTGAAATGTTAAAGTGACAAATGCCATTTTAGGTACTATTAAATTCTGCTCGTTGTGACATGTAGTTTTTTTTTTTTTTTTTAACAAAGTCCTTGGTGTTCAGAAGGAAAATTTAAAACTTGTAGTGGAAAATAGTACAAATTTTGGATGGCGTAAGGTTAGAGAGGAGTGCCAAATGTTTTAATTGTTGCCCAGATTATCCAAATGCTTCATCCCAACTCTGTCCATAGTCAATAAATCTGTTTTAGGAATATATCTAAGTTCCAAAGAAACTACCCTCCTTCCCACATACTCTTTAGCAACATTTATCCCTTTAAAGGTCTCAGAATCCATAACAAAAAAGTTCTCCTGTCTCAGGCATTGGGGTCACTCCAGACTTGTCACTAATCAGGATCGTGACTATTCAGGAACAGACCTCTGGCATTTTCAGTCCAAAGGACAAAACATCTTCTCTGGGCAAATTCCAAATCTTCTCGTTATGATTTTAGAAATGTAAACATGTCTTCTGTGGACTTTTAATATCTAAATATTTTAAAAATGCTCTTGCAAGTATAATAAACAGAAGAAACCAGAATTCAAAAATTGTTTCTTCCTCATATTTGCTGGCACAACACAAAGGGACCAAATCTCTGAACGTAAAATATTTGAATTATTTCTGGTCTCTGTCAAGGTCAAATGAATGCAGGCATTTAGGAGTCGGCATTGGAGAGGCCACAACAGGGAAGAGAAAGAATAATTCAGGGAAGGGTGAATGGGAAGAATCATTAGGCCATCACAGAGGCCATCAGTGGCCTTGGAATCCTTAGCTAGAGATATATCATGGACAATGTCATAAGATGGCAGCCTGGTATAATAAAGCAATAGGCTAAGAGCCAGAAGACTTGGATTTTCATCCCAGCTCTATAATTACCTCACTCTGTGACTCCGGGAGTCACTGTTCTGGGCCTTAGTTTCCTAAATTCCTCAGGAATTCGAATTATAGGAACTCCAGGAATTTCCAGATTTTGTATTCTGATCTAAATATTCAAAAATGAGATATTTTCTGTTTTGGACCCTTTTCCCTACTTGAGATATATGTCCTTTTCCTTCTTTACTCTCAATAATGCCTTTTCCCTCAAGGTGCCAATCGTAGGTTCCACTGAGAAATCTGTCTACCAAATCAAATCATCAGCTTTTTGAAGGTAGAGACTTTTCTTTCTTTCTTTTTTTTTTTTTTTTTTGCTGAGGCAATTGGGGTTAAGTGACTTGCCCAGGGTCACACAGCTAGGAAGTGTTAAGTGTCTGAGTCCAGATTTGAACTCAAGTCCTCCTGACTTCAGGGCTGAGGCTCTATCCACTGTGCCACCTACTTGCCCTGAGACTTTTCTTTTTTATTCCCTTGGTGCGTAACTTTGTGTCTTCTTATAAGAAATAACATTGAATTCAGAATGCTCTTTGCACATAGTAGGTATGAATAAATGAGTAAGATGACATAGATAAAAATATCTTTGCCACTTATTCCTGGTGTCCTCTTGAGTTAGTCATTTAATTGTTTTGAATCTCATTTTCATCTTCTGCAAAATGAGGGGGTTTGATTAGATGATCCCTAAGATTCCTTCTGAGGTCTAAATCTAATGATCCTCCCTCACATAGTAAGATTTCATTGAATGGAGGAAGGAAGGAAGGATGTAATCACGGATATCAGTCTGACGTATTTTCCCTCCCAAGTGTTTTTTTTTTTTCCATTTTAATAGGAGATTCCTTGAGAAGATAAGCTGTCAAGCCCAAATAAAGCATTTTCTAATTATAGAATTTCGAGCACAGTGATAGACATAGAAGAAAGATATTTTCAGGCAGAAAAAAACCTCGCTTATTGCCCCTGAAATCATGCCATTAAGATAATTATTATCTGATAATCTGAGAATACTCATGTTTCTATAGTATTTCAAGGTTTGCAGACACTTTGCTCACAATACCTTAGCTGCCTCTCTGCCATGATATATGTAGAATGGTGATTTTTAGTGCCATTTTACAAACAAGCAAAGTGAGTTACACAGCCTGTGCCTGAAATCACATTAAAGCTGGCTCCTGGACAAGTGCTTTCTACTACTTTATGCTGGGAATGACTTGTTTCAGCTGGACTTGCCTGCACAGCTGAAAATTTGGAATTTCTTGTCTTACTGGAATATAAAATGGGGACGCTTCATTGTTTTTTGGTAACATAATAGAGATAAAAAATTGTCCAACATCTCCCACAGCAGGTTAGAGCCCATCCAAGAGCTGCAGTCAATAAAGCCCTGAGAGGGCATTGCCATTCACTTGGCAGCATTTATCAGACATTCTCTGTCTGGGGAGAAGAATATTGGGCAACATGTCTGCAAATAACACTCCTAGCTCACATCTTCACATTTAATCTTGCCAGTACGGTTTTAGATTGTCAACAGCAGGACCTCTATCATGATAAATAGTTCTGGCTTTGGTCAACCAAATAAGGCCTTGACTCTTTACTCTGGTACTCAAGGCCTTGCAAAATCTGACTCCAACTTAGTTTTGAAGCTTAATTCAAGTCAGATTGTATCCTGATGAGATAGACTTTGTGCAAGTAAATCAGTCTATCTCACATCCCCAGAATAAACTTTCCCAAATCTGTACATTTTTTTGCACTGCTCTCTTGACCTAAAATTACTTTTCCTTCTTCTCTGGCCTGTCCTTAAAGATTTGTTAAAATAATACTTGGTCATCCAAGCCATAATAATAATAAGGAGGAGGAGGAGGAGGATGACAATGATAATAATAACCACAGCTAGAACTTATATAATGCTAATCTCATTTTTCCTTATAGTAATCCTGTGAGGGAGATACTATTATCCTCAATTTACAAATAAGGAAACAGAGGCAGAGGAAAACACTAGTATGTGTTTGAGATAGGATTTGAACTCATCTTCTTGATTCCAAGTTCAATACTCTATACAAAATGTTAGCTAGCTTCCCTACTCTTCCCTGATGCACTCCCCTAACCTCCTCTGTACATATACCTAGAGAGGTTTTTTCCTCATCTGATCTCATAGCAATTATTTCTCTTACACATTCTCTTACAATTATATTTTAATATTTATCCCACTGATTTTTTTGTACATGACTTGTTCCATCTCTTCCCTCATTAAAATGGCAGATTCTTTAAGGATAAGGACTATGTTTCCTTTAGTTTTGTATCTCTCCCTACAGAAAGTATCCTAAAAGTCTTAATTAGCATATAGTGTGTTGCTCAGTCATTTTGGTCATGTCTGACTCTTTGTGGAGTGGTTTGCCATTTTCTTCTTCAGCTTATTTTACAGATGCATTTTACTGAGCAAAGTAGGTGAAGTGACTTGTTTAGGGTCATACAATTAGTACATATGTTACACTAGACTTTGACTCAGGTCTTCCTGGCTCCATTTCCAACAATGCATCACCACCTGGCTGCCCCAGCACATAGTAGGTGCTTAATAAATTTTTACTGGATTAATGAATTTAAGGTCTTTGTATTCATTAAATGTTTTAACAGATTTTATGAAATTAACAGGCAGCATATTGAATAGCTATTCACATGAACAGTTCTAGGACTAGGGGCCTAGGATAGCAGATATTGAGTGGGATGGGGTCTCAGAGGCCAATTAACCTAATCTCATTTTACAGATGAAGAAACTTTGACCTGAAGAGCGTAAGGACTTGCCCCAGCTCATATAGGTAGTGAAGATCAATGGGACAATTTTCTCCATGTCCCTTTGCTTTTTACACTGAAATTCATTTGCTTTTTTAATTAAAACTAAATTGCCTGCATTGGAGCTGAGGACTAAAACAGGGATGAGAATGGGGTTACAGTTAGTCTGAGAAGACTTCCTGAAGGAAGTGAGCTTTGAGCCGTGTCTTGAACATGTGATGGCTATGGATAAACAAATAGGAAATGATAATCTTCTACAAAAATGATGCAGTCACAAATGCTCTGAATGAGTTTCTTAAGGAAGCATTATCAAATGTTTTTTCTACTCTAGTCACAGAGCACTTGGTTCTTCCACTGTAGCTCCTCTTCCCCTCCACCTTACATCAAGTGGTGAATATATAAATATTAAATCATCAGAAAAAAATCCATCTCCCTTCCCCTTGTGACAAAGGCTGGAGTCTCACTTATCAGGTGGGAAGGGAGTTGGAAAGTGTAAATGACTCATTAGAGCTCTCTGCAGGGAAGTTTCGTCACAAGTGGGCTGGGATCTCAAGTGTGCCTCTCACTTTTAGTTCTGGGCTGAGGCATCTGCAGAAAGAATGCTCCTAGAGGAGAGCTAGTAGCAGCTGTTGGTAGTCAGACCACTGGGTCCAGGACATCAGGAATGTTCCTGCCAATGACAGTGTCACTGTCCCTTCTCTGACTTGGTCTTTCTTGAAGAAATTAGACTCTTAGCTTCTTTCTCCATCCACCTGGGCTAGTCAAAGAACTCAAAGGCCATTTTGTTAAGACATGGATATTCCTTCTCTGTTTTTTTTTCCTTCTTATTTTAAGTTTTTATTGTTTTTCACATCCTTTTCATTTCTGACTATATCCCTTTCTCCTCCCCAGTCTAGTGAGTCATGCCATATAACTAAGCATAAGAAAAAAAAGAACCGGAGAAAAATAAGTTAATAAAACTAAACAACATATTGGCCAAGCCTGACAATGCATATAGCCTTTCACATTCATAGCTCTTTACCTCTGCAAAAAAGGAAGGTAATTTTTCTCATTTCCTTTCTAGAGCTAAGCTTACTCATTATAATTACATAGCATTCAGGACTTAAAAAAATCTTCCTATTTATATTGTTGTAATAATATAGTATTTTCCTGGTTCTGCTCATTTTACTTTGTATCAGGCCATATCTTCCCATTCTTTTCTGAATGATTAGTTTCCTTTCACTATAACCTTTGTCTCACTATTTCCTCCCATCACTCCCACCAAACTCATGAGCCCCAATTTTTCCTCCTGTCCCTTTTTAGCAGTTCTATCTGAGATTGCATTGATGAGTGCAATACTAATGATGGAACCCTCTTTGTCAAAAGCAGGTCAGCAAAACTTCTTTAATTTACAGTTTGAGAGAGTTTTCTGGAGACTGCTAGAAATTAAGTGAGTTTGTCAGGTTTACATTGCCAATATGCATCAGAGACAACATGGGCTTGAATATAGATTTTCTTGAGTCTGGTTCTCTCTTCATTACATCCTAGCACTTCTCTTGACAAGTCTTTCGTGAAATCCTCATGTAGATTCTTAGGTAATGATTTTGTTTTTAGGTACTAGTCAACCTTTCTGAAAGTTGGGGATTGGAAGAGAGAAAAAAGATAGTTGTTCTAGGAAGTTATAGAGACTGTAATCCAATTTATTAGTCCAATATAGATTGAACTTCTGAAAATTGAGTACCCAGAGTGATTTAGGAGACCCCATTCACATGAAAATGTTTCAGTTTAAAAATTTAAGAAACTACAGAACATGCGTGATGCAGAGGTTCCATCTCTCAGATGTCCCCACTCCATTCACTGACTGGTAAGGCACAGGCCAGGGAAAGTGAGTGACCGCAGAAAAGGATTGTAGAAAAATACAAGAGGGAAAGAATGGCTCCTCCCACTTCCCCCATTTACACCTCTCCCTCTCCACCTTTATCTCCCTCCCCCAACACCAGTCATTTGAGCTCTCTGGGAAGATGTCCAGGCCTATTTCAGGTGTTAGATTCCATCTTACACAATCCTTTTGGAGCCATTATCTAAGTGATAACACAGAGAAGAGCCAGGAGCCAGCACTGGAGCCAAGGCTCCCAGAGCTTGAACGGGTTTTGGAGAAGTGGTTAATATCTGTCCACAGCCTTTCCCTCTTAAATAAATTGGCTTGGACAGGTGGGAGCCTTCTCTAGAAATAACATAGATCACCTTGGTGGGTCTAACAGGGAGGGTTAAGCCAGTTGTGGAAAGCTGTGATGATTTTAGAAGGAGGGATAGTTTTATTTTCATGAACCCAACCTTTAGCTGTCAGGAGGAGTAGGGACTCTCTTTGCTACAGCTTGTAGCTACAGTTGCCTTCCTTTGGAAAGTCTATCTCCTGAGGACCCTGGACTTTTTACTGTTTCAACCATCAGCTACAGAGAATCTTAGCTTTCAATGGGAAGGCTGCCTCAGCTTAGGGAAAGGCAGAACCACATTGGAGTGGAGCTTTCAACAGCACTAGGGCTGGGTGCTTCCTAAGTGGCTCAGAGTCATGTGCTTGGTAGGGGGTGCTGTTCCCACTCTGTGTCCCTCCCTATTTCCACAAGTTGGCTTCTTTTCTCAGCTGTCTATATAAACCCTACCCATTTCTCTTGCCTCATGTCCCTCATGATGCCTTTCCTGCTGGTGTAGAGGAATAATTATTAGTTCTAAATTTAAAAATTTCATTTGAATCTTAGTTCTGCAACTTACTGTCTTTGTGATTTTGGGGCAGCTAAGTTCAATTCTCTGGTCCTCAGTTTCCCTATTCTGCTTGTTGTCATTTGTTCTTTTTTTCAGGATGTAATAATATATTATTATATATCAGATTGTAGAAGGGCATAAAGAAACAAATGAGCAAACAAAAATAACTTGAGTTCTTTTAAAAGTTACTCAGAATTATTTAAACCAGAAGGCAAAATTCATCAAGATAGGATATCCTTTTAAAAAGCTTTTTTTTAATATACTTTGCTTTGTGGATCATGTTGGGAGAGAAAAATCAGAACGAGGGAAAAACCATGGAAAAGGCAAAAAAACAGAAAAAAAAGAAGTGACCATAATATGTGTTGATTTACATTCAGTCTCCTTGATTCTTTTTCTGGATGCAGATGCCATTTTCTGTCCAAAGGCTATTGGGATTGTTTTGAATCACTGAACTACTGAGAAGAATCAAGTCTTTCATAGTTGCTCATTGCACATTCTTGCTGTTGTGGTGTACAATGTATTCCTGGTTCTGCTTGTTTTGTTTAACATCAGTTTAGGTAAATCTTTCCAGATCTTTCTAAAATCCAGTGGTTCATCATTTTTTATGGAACAATAATATTCCATTACCTTCATATGCTACAACTTATTTAGCCATTCCCCAATTAATGGACATCTACTCATTTTCCAATTCTTTGCTACCACACAAAAGAGCTCCTATAAACATTTTTTGCATATGGGGGTCCTTTTCCCTCCTTTATAATTTCCTTGGGACCTAGGAATGACATTGCTGGGTCAAAGGGTATGCACAGTTTTATAGCCCTTTGGGCATAGTTTCAAATTGCTCTCCAGAATGGTTGGATCAGTCCACAGCTCCATCAATAATGCATTAGTGTCCCAGTTTTCCCACATCCCCTCCAACATTTAAAATTATCTTTTCCTGTCATCTTAGACAATCTAAGGTTGTACCTCAGAGTTGCTTTAATATGTATTTCTCTAGTAAATAGCAATTTAGAACATTTTCATATGAGTCATTTTTTCTTAAAGAAGAACAAAATGACATCACTAAATTGGGGTTAAGGTATAGTGTGTCCTAGTGTGATTAATCAGACAACTGGAAGGCTCTACCATAGGGCGAGCAGAAGTAGGCCTTATTCCTTATTGTAAAAGGAAGGAGTTGGATTATACCAGAGATGTCAAACTCCTAGCAGGCTAGAAATTGGCCAGAGAACATTTTTCAGTGAGAACAGATTAAAACACAACTGGAAAATGTTTAACAAAATAAATTAAAAATACAACATAAAGTTAATTTGACATTTTCTTAAACATTATATACTCCACAGGGATCCATTTCTATGTGAGTTTGATGCCATTGAAGATGACTTCTGAGCTCTAATTGATGATCCTATGACCTTTATTGTATATCCTGTCTTTCAACTGTGCTGTGACTTTCAGTCTTAACACAGTGTCCAACATTTAACAAAATAATAATTTTATTCATTGCTCTCTATGTTTCATGTATTTTTGTCTTGTCTTGTTTGCTATATTATAAGGTCCAGGAGAACAGAGACGATGCCTTTTTTTCTTTCCCTTTCCCCTTTTCTCCCTCCCTCCTCCCTTTTAGAAGAGAACTAATCATAGAATAAGTATCAATAAATATTTGCTGATTGGTTGGGCTTTGTGAATTTTACAAGATAGGATTAATCAATCAATCAACAGTCAATAGCAGCAATGATTGTACCTAGAATTGATAGAGATTTAAATTTGTGAAGTGATTTACATATATTAATATCACTTATCCTTGCCTTTAATTTTCATTTTATCCTTAAAACAACCCTGTGAGATAGGTGCTATTAATTAAAGAGATGAGGAAACTGAGGCTAAGATAGGTTAAACAACTTGCCCAAAGTCCTAGCAAGGGTCATTTCTTTTTCATTCCAAACCCAGTACTAGCAATATCATACTATTCTACAAGAAAAGAATCCAATCAATTTTGCTTTTAAGATCTCCTCTGAAGCAAGAGAAGTTGTGAGAGGTGGAGGGCTTAAAATGGAGGTGATAATGTAAGCCATAACCAGATAGATTGTGTCCTCTGGGGAAACTTAGAAGCTAGGACCTATTGGACTACATCAGACACAGTGGTAGAAGACTTCCCTCATCAGGAATATTAGTATCTCTGATGCAGGCCAGGAAGGAAAGCATCCTCCTCAGAGACATTACTCAGGTACGATCTGGGGAACAGGAAAACCTTTAGCTTGTCACAGATCATTAGAAGCTGATCCATGCCCTCTTTTCTTTATTCCCTCTTACTCTTTCTATTTTTCATTTGTTTTTGTCATTGTTCCAGCTTGCTTCCTTCACTCAGGGACAGGAGTTCTCCAGGTTATCAGTGAAAGTCTTGTTGCCCTGGCAACACCACAAAGGGTAGCAGCTGCTGACCACATCTGCTGCAGCCCTGAACTTCCCATGCTGATTTCCTTAAGACATGAGGCAGCCTGGTGCATTGAAAAGCATGTATGTCCGGGAGGCAAATGATCCGAGTTCAAATCCCAGCTGTGATATTTTGCAACAATTAGACCAAAACATTTCATTTGACCCTGCCAAGCTTCAGTTTTGTCATCTTTCTGGATGAAGATGCAGAAGGTTTGGGATGGGAATATCAGAGACTATTTAACATCACCAAGGATAGATCTTGTGCAATATATACATTTCCACTTTTTAAAGCATTTATTTCTCTGCTAGACAAAGCTAGCTTCTCTACGATCCTATTGGAATGTTTCACCTTGTCCTATTCTCTTCCAGCTAATCTGTCAGGCTTCCAAAAGAAGGCAATTGCATGCACCAGCAGCCAAGGGTGTGTACACATCTCCCACTCCCCTGTGTTTTCAGCGGTTACCATGCCAGCAAAACCCTAAAGCTTCACACTGCGTGGGAGGGTGTCTCTGAAGCTGAGCAGCCACCAGATGCCTCTCTGGCCCTTTGCATACACACAGCAGACCAGTTTTTTTTGTATGTTTGCTTTAATGCAGCTGTTTACCTCTCCTCTTCATACCCATGTGTTGGAAATACTGCAGGAAACAGTATGCTTGTTTAACTGCATGACAAGTGTCCCAGGTCTAAAGGGAGGGTGAGAGGGACCCATTCTCTTTCATTAGAATGAGAACATCAAAAATAGAGGCTGTCTTCTCTTAAATGAGATTTCAGAACTTCACCTTCCTTCCACCATCATCTCCATCACCAGCACCTCTGCCACCACCATAACCCATTTATATACTTTTATGATTATCACCCTTTTCTCATCACAACCTTGTTAAATAGTATGATTATCCTGATTTCATTAATAAGGAAACTGAGTCTCAGAAAAGGAGTAACTTAATAGCAGGGAGGCAACAGATCTGAGAAGATAGTCATTTTTGATTCAAAATGGAGTGTTTTTGATATTAGTTAGAATTCTAGACTTTGAGTAAGTCTATTAAGTAAGTGACTTTGAAACTTGAGTTCAAATTTCAACTCTGGAACTTATTTGCTGTGTAATCACAAGCAAATTACTTTTCTGAGTAATTCTTACCTACAAAATGAGAGGGTTGGATTATTTGTTTTTTGTTCCAGCTCCATCCCTGTCTATGATTTCTGGATCCTTTGGACTTGGATCCTTTTTCCATTGAGAAAGGAGGACCCTGAGGTCAAGTGAAGAGTCACTCAAAGTGTCTGTGTGTGTGTTTGTGTGTGTGTCCCATTATCATACCATAAGCTCCCTGGAGAGTGGCTGGTGAGGCTATTTTTTCACATAATTCTGCACATAAATGCAGAATTTTTGAATGGAAAATGGTAGGGATCACCTTTCTCCCAAGAAGTCAAAAACTCCTTGTTTCCCTCTATCTGATCTACAATGCCTTGCCTGAAGGCAGGGCCTATGACTCCCCCATTAGACTAGAAGCTCAGTAAAAGTTGGTATCTTGTCTCTTCCCCCCCCATGCCAGGACTGAATGGAATTTATTGGGCTTCATTCCATGCTGCTCCCCAATCAATAGACAGGCTGTGTCTGTCCCGAGACCATTGGGTAGAACAAAGCAGCAGTGAGAAAGATGAAGTTGAAAGGGAAGGTTTGTTTCTACAGCCCACTTTGAGAACCACAGAGGCCTTTCAGACATGTATGCATATGGGGAGGGGAAACAGTTAGGGATGGGATGTGCCATACCACACACATTGTATAAAAAGCATTTTCAGAATTGAGATTATTGACCTGAAATAGACTTTTAATCACTTAAATAGGTAAATAAGTCATTTTCAAAATGCATATTTATTTACCCAGCAGATCTTAATGGCCCCACTGGAGCAGTTAGACAGGCCATCATGCAAATACACACCACATTCCTGGGTAAAACCCTGCATTTATATGCGTATCCGTTAAACATCCTCGTGAAAAGCAGCCTCAGCAGCCACTCTTCATGGGTAAATCACTTGCCTGACAGCTTAACTTGGAAAATATGAAATGAATAATTTCCAGGCTTTAGGCTGTGGGCGGTAGGTTTAGGGGCTTGAGCAATAAACCCTGAAACCTCAGAATAATATTTTAAGCCAGAAAGGAAAACAGTTAGTGAGAGACGACAGAGACATGGGAGGAAAGGGGGAGGCTAGGGAGGCTATTTGGGCTATCCTCCTATTTCTCACGACTGAGAAGAGGATCTAAGAGCAGCTGGGAGAAGTAGCTCTGCTTCTGTCCAAGAGGACCAAAAAGTAATCAAGAAAGGGTCAGGAGAAATTAGGCAGGGAAACAAAATGGAAATTAATAGTTCATTTAATAGATAGCATGTTGGACGTGGGCTTAAGAAAATGGGAGTTTCAGTCCTGCCTCAAACATTTAACTAGCTGTGTGAGTCTGGGCAAGTAGTTTTACCCTCTTGGTGCTTCTAGTTAGATTGAAGTCTAAGGTCTGCGTTCCCTTTCCAGTTCTAATCTAGTGTGCTTTGGTTTTAGCAGAGCAGGAAAAGACATTCTATTCATCTTTGTAATATTGATAATAATAATGATAATTCACATTCACGTAGTACTAATTTAATATCTTTCACATACTTTCCCTCTATTATTTCCTTTAACTAGCTATGTGAATCTGGGCAAGCATTTTACCTTCTTGATGCTTCTAGTTAGACTCAAATCTAAGGTCTGAGTTCCCTTTCCAGTTCTAATCTAGTGTGCTTTGGTCTTAGCAGAGCAGGAAAAGACATTCTATTCATCTTTGTAATATTGATAATAATAATGATAATTCACATTCAAGTAGTACTTATTTAAGATCTTTCATCTACTTTCCCTCTATTATCTCCTTTAAACTTCATAACTACCCCATGAGGTAAATGGTATTATTATTTCTATTTTATAGAAGAAGACACAGAGGTGCAGAGAAATTAGGTGATTTGTTTAGGGTCCAGCAGCTTATCAGTCTTGGCTAGAGATTTTTTAGACACGACTCCACATTTTGAGAGTGCTCTGTGAACGAGACCTATCCATGGTGTTGCTCCTCTCAGTAGGACACAGAACATAGCCCAAGACTCTAGGGGATGTACAAAGATAAGTACGATGTGATCTCTGTCCTCTAAGCTTCTGTCTGGGTCCTTCTGCCACTATGAAGTTGGCAGGAAAAGGAATAATTGGATGATAGGATCACAGGGTTAGAGCTAGACTGAATGTTACAGACCATTAGTCCAACCCTTTATTTTATGGGGCAATGATATATATGTAAATAACTGTAATAAAAAGTGGGGCATGATAAATGTACAAGAAAAATAAAAGGTACTATGTCAGATCTAAGGAGGGAAAAATGATTTGTGACTCCAAATAATAGGAAGAGGGAGAGGTGACATTTGAGCTGTGTCTTGAAGGCTTGGTAGGATTTCAACAGGGAAGAGTTTTCAAGGCACGGAGCATGGCGTAGGCAAAGGCAAAGAGCTGGCAGATTGAAGGATATGTCTGGGGATGTTCAGTTTGGGTAAAATATAGATTATATGGAATGAAGAACTGTGAAATCTAGTTTACAAAGTAGAGTGCTGTCATACTGTGGAGGGTTTTTGAGGTGCCATGCTAAGAAATGTATATTTTATTTGTTGACTATATAGAATCACTGAAAGATTTGAAGCAGAAAAGTGACAGGATCAGATCTATGCTTAGGGAAAATAAAACTGACAATAGTATGAATGGTGTGTTGGAAGGAAAGGAGATCATAAGAGAGAAGACTGGTTAGTTGGCTCTGGCAATGTGGGTAACAAGTACAAAGAGATAATTAGTTGATAATAGTGGGAATAGGGAAGAAGAAGAGAAATATTCAGGGAGAAGTGGGATGACTTAGAAGTGATTGGATATTTTCTATGACTCCAATCACCATTCAAGTAATTTCTTGGATCAAAGTATTCTTTTCCCGTCCCCTAATCCTCCAGGTGAGTTGTCTTCCTCTATGTAAGTTCCTTAAAGGAGGGGATTATCTTTGCTTTTGAATTTGGGTTCTCCATTTCTTAGCACATGCTAAGTCATGGCTGTCATGTTTATTTTTTCATTCATTCTAACTTTACAGGACTTGAAAACTGAATGCAATTGGTAGTATTTGACAACTGATTGGAGGTAGAAGATACCAGAATAAAGAATCAGAGTTAAAACAACAGCAACAACAACAAACCAAACAAAAACTCCAACCCAGCTTTGATTTTATTCATTGAATGGGACAGTGCTGCAGATGGGAAGAGCAAGAGTTCCACAGTATGAATTCTAGTTTTGTCATTTATTGTCTGCATGATTATAAGCAAGTCATTAAACCTCCTTATGAAATGGGGAAGTTAAGACTAGATGATCGCCAAGCTCCCTCCTCCCACTAACTCTATGTCCTTACAAATATGAGTGAATGGTTGTTCTTAGTCAGAAAATGAGGAAGTCAGAAGAAAAAGCAAGTTTTTGAAGCAAATATATTTTTTAAAAAATTGTTAATTGAATTGGTTGATTCATAAGTCATTTATTTACTTAGTGACTGCAATGTGTATAGAGAACAAGGTGCTAGGCATTAGGTAGAGGGGCAGGATTTAATCCTTTAAGACTCTATGGTTGCAGATCACAAGCTCTCTACCCCTTGGGTTAGGAGATGGTCTTTATGACTAGTTGTGAATAGAACCTAGGGAATAATTTGTACAGTAACGACAACATAATAAAGACAAATAACTTTGAAATACTTAAGAATTTCTATCAATACAATGGCTGACCACAATTCCAGAAGGCATATGATGAAGAAGACCATTTACCTTTTGAAAGACAGGTGATGAACTCAAGATGAAAAATTAGACACAAAATGTTAACAATGAGTACACTTGTTTGCTTTTCTATTTGTTATAAAATTTTTGTTTTGTATATGTTGACGAGGTAGGAAGGTAGGCAATGGAGAAAATAATTTTTTTTAATTTTTAAAAAGTATCTGTGGCTAAAAATAATATATCATTCCTTGAATAAACTGGTGATAAGCCTCTCCAAATATAACTAGCCTAATCAACAGATGAAAAACATGTATCTATCATCAGGTCCATACTTGAACCCTTTAAAGTATTGTAGGACTTGCCAAAGCTTGCCCTCTATTTAGCAAAGTCCTGAAGAACCCACACCATCAAAATCATTGGAGAAGATGTTAAAGGAGGTAAATTGAGAGATTCATAGTTTAATTGTTATACTCTAGCTCTATTTTGCATTTCCTGATTTTGTGTGTGTGTGTGTGTGTGTGTGTGTGTGTGTGTGTGTGTGTGTGTGTGTGTGT
>JAJPUD010013314.1:0-25890 GCA_023553655.1 Myrmecobius fasciatus
GCAAGTCACTTAACCCCAATTGCCTCAGCAAAAAAAAAAAATAAAAGATAAAGGAAGGGAAAAGACTAAAAGTTAGAAATATTTAAGGTATTTTAAGTAAAAGTGGTGACAACAGAATCTTTCTTTTTATTTTTTATTAAATCTTTTTGTTATTTTAATAGTTTTATAAGAAATAAGATAACAATTCATATTTTTTTTCAGTTAGCAACAATCAATTTTCTCATTCTCCTGCTCCAACCTCTCTCTCACTTGAAAACTAAAGAAAAACAAACCCTGTTACAAATCTGTATTATAAATTAAGACAAATGTCCATATTGGTCATTTTGGTTCAAAAAAGTCATTTGTTTTATTCTACTTTCCTTTAACTCTCTATCAAGAGGTAAACAGAGAAAGAATTGAGAAAGAATGAATGCTTTCATTATTATTTCATCATTAATCCCTGAAATCCTGTCATTATGCTCTTAAGTTTCCATTTCTATTGTCTTTACCTTATTGCTGTCATTGTATAAGTTCTTCTCGCTCTGTTCACCTCACTTGCCATTAGATATAAAAGTTTTCCCAGGTTTCTCTGAAATCATCTCCTTCATCTTTTCTTATTGCATAATAATGTTCCATTACATTTATATGCCATAATTTGTGTATAAATTCCTCACTCAGTTAATTAACTATTGGAAATTCTTTTGTTACTTTAAAGGAGTTACAAATATACATATATATCTATATGAGTTAATTAACATATATATATATATCTTTTATCTCTAGAATTTGTTTTGCTTAGAACTAATTTCTCCATTAATCTACTTTTCCTCTAATTCTTCCTTCTTTTTCCTCTCTTTTCCTTCCTATGTTCCTTTTGAATGAAATGCTTTCTGTAATCAACAGTATGTGCCTGTATGTGTGTGTATATGCATGTGTTTGATTGTGTGTTCTTCATTCCTTTAACCAGTTCAGATGAAAGTGAGGTTGAAGTGATAGATGCCTCTGCAACTCCACTAGTCTTTGGTTGCATAGCTATCTACTTGTACAAACTAACTAAGAGATTTAATTTTGGATAATAATCTTAAACTCATCAAGATTTAACAGAAAGACTACAATGTTTTGTTTAATTAGACTGCCTCTATGACTGCTGATGATGGAAGTACTCAGAGGGGACTCATGTTTCATCTACCTGTGTTAGAATATAAATAATTTATCTCTGTTTAGTTTAGTATCATTTTTCATTCATGTTTTTTTTTCTCTCAATTCCTGTGTTTGAACTTCAGAGTTTTATTGGAAATCCTTTATTTTATTAAAAATGTCCATTTCCCCCCTGTAGCATTATACTCAGTTTTGCTGAGTAAATTTTTCTTGATTGCTCAGATCATTTTCTTTATCTTCTGGAATGTTATATTCCAAATTCTCTTTTTCTTTATAATGGTGGCTTTAAAGTCATGTATGATTCTGAATATATATCACTCTCTAATAGCTTCTGGCTATATAAATTAGGGCTCTGAATTTTGGCTATGATATTCCAGAATTCTTTCAGAAAGTGATCAGTTTATTCTTCCTATTTTCTCTTTGTATTCTTTTTCTAAGAGATCTAGGCAATGTTTTCCATTTCTCCTCCTCCTCCTCTTTCTTCTTCTAAAAGATTTTTAAGAATAGGATGTCTAGTAAATTTTTAGTCATGATTCTAACAATCTAGGTCTGGTCAGGTGTTTTTGTTTGTTTTTTGCTATAAGATTCATTTTTTTCTATTTTTTAACTTACTGACTTTGTTTTGATAATTTTTATGGCTTCATAGAGTCATTGGATTGTATTTTTATATTTGAATTGTCAAGGAGTTTGTTCTTTAGGAAAGCCATTCATTCTTTTCTCAATTCTTTCTCCTAGAGCACTAGAGTGGTTCAGTGAATAGCATGCTTCTAATTTAATTATATCCCCAATTATATCTGGACACCTTTTTTCCCATTATCATGACCTGGGATAGACAAAAGACTCACTATGACTTTTTTTAAAATTTTCCCTACCAAGCTCCAATCTGGTAAATGTCAAAATCTGTTTGAAGGACTTTTGTGGATGTTCACTCAACTATGTTGCTTCCTGCTTCTCTGTCAGATGGGTCTATGGTGATGTACTTGTTTTATATATATGTACTACTATATAGTACATATATAGTGATGTACTATGTTTTATTGGAAAAAATTCTAGTTTATCTATGCTTAAATTGTCTATATGCCTTCTGTCTTCATGAATAAGGCATTTAGTTTGTAAATCAATTGTTATTGCTTTTTGTGACTATTCTTCTAAATTGTCCTTCACATTAGTCTATTTTTATTCTCAATCAAGAATACACCATTGATTTTTTTAAAATTCTAACAAATATTTCTTCTATGAAGTCCATAAAAGCTACCATTTGATTCCTTTTAACTTGTTTTAAGATACTTGTTTCTCACTTGAACCATTTGGGAACATTCTGTTACAGTTCTATAATCTCTTGGGAAACCCAAGGATCTTCTGTTTCATCAGGTATTATTTCAATTTTCTTTATCTTGCACTATTTATTTAGACATTTGCAACCATTTAGATCTTGTATCTTCCCTATTGATTTTATCTATTGTCACACTAGTTTTAAACCATGTTTTCTTCTTCCTGGAATCTTTGGTAGTTTCAAGTTTTTTTTTATTCCCCATATTACTTTCTGACTCTTTCTGCTTTTATGTGGGTCCCCTATGATTGGATCTTAGAGATGTGTCAGCCTCTTGCCATATGAGGAATTCACTTTTCACTGGCCCCCAGGAGAATGCTAGTCTCCTTTTCTTCAGGCTATTTTCAGGCTCCTATACAAGCTTGTGCCATGACCCAGTTTCCTCTGTTCTTTAGTTTTCTGGCTCAGAATAGCCAAAGCAAGCTGCCACCCCAGCCAGAGCACATACCAGCATTCTGCTATCCTCCCCACATCCCTATCATCTCCAAGTGACAAAAGTAGAAAGAGTTGAGGTCTGCTGTTTGTTTTTACAGAACAGTGAAATAAAAGTAAGGTCAATGTCTGTTATAAGAGACTTCATCAGCAACAAGAAAATTTCCACCTGGATCACATAGTATAAGGAATATCTGGAGCAGCGGTATGGTAGGTGGTATTGAATGACCATGTTAGCAATGAGATTTCTTATTCCAAATATTTTGTCTCAGAATTCCTGGAATTTTTCAGGGCAGGGGATGTGTGTGGATTCTCTCCTCCCCCCCCCTTTTTTTTCTTTTTCCAGTTCCTAATGTCTTAGCCTACACAGGCAACTAATTTTTGTTTTTACTCTTTCTTTGTGCATGACTCCAATCTGAAAGACTCAAAATTTAATGAGGACTAGAGAAATTCTAGTCCTTCATTTTGCTGGTAATATTACTTTCAGTCTTAAGTTGCTAACGTGATAAAACTTGCTGGCCAACAAACCCAGATTGCTTGCTGTGTTATTTAATTCACAGGTTGAAATAATAAAGAAGAGGAATTTTCTTTTTCAGAACTAAGATGCATTTTGTTCAACAAAGCTAGGCTGGGGGTAGAATCACACTGAGAGACATAAATGGTCAGAGAAAGGAAATTATATTTTTTAAGCCTTATAGAAGTACTTCAGACCATCTATAGAAAAGACAAGATTTATTTTTTATTTGTTTTGTGAAAGAAACAGAGATCCAGAAAAAATATGCTGAGAATAAATAAAACCAGTACTGCTTTAGTGTGATAGGCTTAGTTGGTTTGTTTTCCCAAGCACTTCAAAATAGCTCTATAGTGCCTAGGCGGAGGTGTGTAAGAGGTACACAGTAGCCAGACTGGAAGGTTTCATCTATGCATTTATGATTACATGGTGGTAGCGGTGGGGTGTGAGTGTGGGTGTGTGTGCGTGTGTATATAATAGTATATATCTACTGCCTATTTATGTACCAAGAACTATGCTAAGTGCTTAACAAATATTTCATTTGATCCTCACAAGACCCTGAGAGGTGGATGCTATTATGAACCCCATTTTTTAGTCAAGGAAACTTAGGCAAAAGTTAAGCAATTTGTCCAAGGTTATATAGATAATATCTAAGGTCAAATTTGAACTCAAATCTTCCTGGCTACAGGGCTAGTGCTCTATTTAGTGTGCTACTTAGCCATAAGTAGCTAGCAATAGCTACTGTAACAATGCTATTTCTCAGTGGCCAAAATCTCTCAGGAACTTTACCTGATGGCTAAACTTAAGTGCTATTTCCAAGCTCTTTGAATATTTTTTTTTCTGTGAACTAAAATCCATTTGATTAAAGTTTTTCTTGATATTTTGAACAGAATTTTAGACGAGGGATTCTGGGATTTTTTTTAAGGAGGGGAATTCTCTCTCTCTCTCTCTCTCTCTCTCTCTCTCTCTCTTTCTCTGTGTGTGTGTGTGTGTATGTGTGTGCATCTCTTTCTTTCTGTCTCTATCTCTGTCTCTCTCTCATCTGTCTGTCTTTTCCAGTTAATCATAGTTTTCTTTTTTTTAGTATCCAAAGGAACAATTCTATTTCTATTATATTTGTAATCATTTAATTTCATATATTTTTTATATTTTCAGGTTTGTTTTTAAAAATGTCCTTGATTGTGTCTCTGTGTGTTTAGTTTCTTATATGAATGGCTCCCTCTCATAATGAACTGCTACATTAACAAAATGTTATACATGCACATTATTTTAATGTTGCTAATTTTTGAATTAAGTACATATTTTATAAGAAGATTGTGCATGCGTATTACTAATTTATTTGATGTTGTTTTCCAAATGTATACTTATTAGTATTTAGAAGTAATGAAAGTCACTTTTTACCTAGAGAGAAGAAGGAAGAAATTTAGAGGATGAACATCTCATCCTCTGAACTCATTTTTGGTCTTTGCTCTGGGCCATACTCCAAGAATTTCTATCAGATCTGATATCCTCATTAAAGCTATGCTGACAAAAGTGTTCCTGCTCTTTCTTCTTCCCAAATGCTTGTTGTTTCTCAAGGGCAAGGGCAAGCACCCTTTGAACTTAATCCTGGGTAAACTAAAAGGCTTGAAGGTGTTGTAGGAGAAATATTACCTTTTAGAGTCTATTTAGTAGATAATTATTGCTGAAATTGTTCTACCCCAATATGGAAATCAGAGATAGAAAATATTTCCATATAGTAGTAGAACAATTTCAACAAAAGTTGGTAAATACAAGGTGGTCTGAAAGAAAGGATGGTTGCCAGAGAAAGGATCAGGAAAGTATTCACATAACAAGTGGTGTTTGAGCTGACAAAAAGGAAAAGAAGGATTTTATGAGTTTGTAGGCATTCTGTAGGTATGGGGAAGAGCTGATATGGAGGCATAGAGAAGAGAGTTGAAGTGTTCTGTTTGAAAAGGGAAGAGAATGGTAATTTGACTAAGTCCAGGAAGTAAGGAAGGGAAGAAAGGTGTAATGAGGTTGTAAAAACAGTTTAGGTCCAGTTGTAAAGATTTAAAAGGTGGGTTTTGATTTTATTCTAGGGAGTCAAATAAATTTACTAGGTAGGAGAGTAAGCAAATAATGATATCTTATATATTATTAGAGTGGTCTGAAAGTAATAGAGCAAGCTGCCTTGAAAGATAAAAAATTTTCATTTCCAAAACTTATTAGGAAGAGGCTCAAAGACCTGTAGTAGTGATCTTTGTTTTAGCTATGGGCTCAACTATAGGGCCCTCAAAGAGTCTTCTAATCTAGAGATTCTTCTGTGTTTTGCTGATATTACATTTGAATAGTGCATTGCAGTTTTTAAATAATGTATCTATCTCTAATTAGGTGTTATCTTTAGAAAGCCCTCTGTGTACTCTGGATATTATCTGACAATGCTCTGGACACCAAAAATCTTTGAATGAACCACAGGAAAAGTACATTTCTGCTGTCGGTGCATAAAGGAGTGTAATTCATATCCACAGATGCTTTCCAGAGGTGCTTAGGAGAATTTGGGAAGTTAAAACAATTAAAACAAACATTTCATTCTAACTGAAGAGGAACAACTTAGATGCAAAATGGGTCAAAGGCATGGATCTTGGCGAACTTTTCTTTTGGGCTGCCAGCCCAGCATCCTCTGCATCACTAGGAATAGACAATTAGAGATATCCTAAGGGTCTTGGAAATCCTCCGGAATTATTGAATTGATAGCAGCTGGGAAAACCTTCCAGTAATTATAAACTCTTCTTTATTGTCTCAGTGACTTGGGAGAGATGGTTACATCCCCATTTGCTCTTGCATTTATGAGCTCTGCTCAATTTGAACTTTCCTCTGGATCCTAGGGAAAGAAGGGAGACAGGAACAATGTTAAGAAGCTTTGACAGGTTGAGCATCTCCAAGTTCAACTGCCACCTAATATCACCAGGGCTTTTCTTTAAGTGTATTTATTTTGCCACAGGGTTTCCTCTCTCACCCATTTAATTTTTTTTTTCTTTTTTGGGTGATGTTTTAAAATTTTTCAAGTAGCAAATATTTATTTTTCTCCTTTCCACCTCTCCCTGGCACTGGACTAACCCAGCAAAATTCAAAGAAATTTGGGTGGTGTTTTGGTGCCATATTTGTACCACAGTCTAGACTGCGAACCTCAGGAGAGCCCAGAGCATGCCTGTCTTTATGCTAAGTTAATAGTGGGCGACATTCCACTAGGGCCAGGGCAGCTGGAGCCAAGAGCTTTCGCCTATGAGCTGAATGAACTTTCGGAGCCCCAGAGTGACAGCGGGTCTGCAAAACTCTGTCTTCTGGAACTCCCGAAGGTGGGAGAAGCCGGGAAAATTCATTCGCATCACAAAGGGAAGAATCTGCCTGGTTTCATCTCCCTGCCTCTCCCCAGAATCTGGCCCAGCAGCTCTACCCAATGTTATGAATGTCACCTCTCTGGGAGAGGTTGCCAAGGCCGGCTGCTCCTTCCCCCTGAGCTCCTCATTATGCCTGCCGGCACTACGTTATGTGCTCCCCAAAGTGGCTAAGCCCTGTAGCTGTTTCTTCAGCCCGCAGACAGACCCAGAGGACAACAGTGAGCCATTCTGGCGAGTTACCTTGACAACTTTATGACGTAATGCTTTCTTTTGCTGGGAGAGGGTGGGGGCGATGGATGGAGGCCCCAGGTCTTAATTCTCTCTCAGACACCCCAAGCTCTTCAGCAGCTTATGAACAGGGCTGGAGAGGCAAAGAATAGCAAAAGGAGGGAAAGCGGTCTCTCTTTTAATAATTCCCTCACTAGTAATTCTTGGGCTCATTTGCATTAGCAATACAAAACATGAATGTGAATAATCAGTGATGCAGGGCTTAGTGATGAGGAACTAGGCACTAGATTGACGCTGGAGGACCGACTGTATCCCATTCAGTCCTGAAGAAGGGTGACTGTCAGTGCCCTCTTACTCTACTTTCCTTTAAATTCCCAGGAACTGCCCGTCAATAACAAAAGACTGTGCTTCAGCAAATGGTTTCTCCACAGACTCCACCCTTTTAAAATTAAATCCAGAATCATTTTCTTGGGAAAAAATAAAGCAACTTCCATCCACAATTCCCCTACTACCCTCTCCCCCCACCAAAAAAAAAAGAAGAAAATAAAAGAAAAAGCTGCAGGATTGTAAAGAAAGCTAAGTCACCCAGTACTGGTCTATCTATACATTGCTTTGCTGCAGTTTTGCTCTAGTCCTTGTGAAAAGTGCCTCCAGGCAACATCCTGATTAGCCAGCAAGCCAGCAGGCAAACTACATTTCCTCTCTATTGAATGCAAGTGCTGTTAGGCTTTGACAGAAGGCCTAAAGTGGGCACAGACTCTCAGCTCCATATGTGAGAAATTTTATTTGCCTGTCTCCTTCAATGAAGGAGTGGACAATCAAATCCTAATAGCCGGCTAAAGAATGGAGGTACAAGAAGGCCCCATGCAGCTCTGCCTCTCCAATCCTGGGACTATTGTCAACTACAATAAACTCGACAGACAGAGCAATAGGAACTGATACTGGAGTGTACTTCCAGGATTTTGTGTGAGGTGTAAGTCAAAGGACTTTGGGCACTTGGGGAGAAACCTGATTCTGAAGAATTCTTTTATTTGTTTGAGATGTCAGAAAGACTCAACATATTGCTGCTTAGGATGTAAAAGCTTCTGCCTATACCAAGACCAAATCCTTGAAGTCAGGAGAACCATATGATCTTAGAAAGTCTTGTTCTTGAAAACAATTTTCAGTGTCAAAGTCAGGGGCATAATCTATTTAATTAAGTACTTTGGCCCACAGAAGAGTTTCTGAATGGGAGGTGTTGGCTCACCAAGTGGCTCAAAAAGGCCCTGAAATATATGGTTGTGAAAAACAAAAACAAAACCCACAAGAAAAATCAGAGTTAGCTTTATAGTGGCCAACATTTTCATAATGCCAGGGACAATCTTGCCCTTTGGTTGTGTCTGTGAAATGGTGCCTTGCCATCTTGCTAAGAGTTCATATTTGTCTTCATATTTGTCAGAATAATAAGAGAAATATCAGAACAGAAGGCTCTGGGGTTCTGTTCATGGCTATTCATACCAGCAGGACTGATGGAGACATGCCAGAGGCAAAGATACAGCTGCACTTAATTCTGCTGTTTTTAGTCTTTCTGCCCTTGGGTGGTATGGTTGAATTCTCTCTAAATGCTGCACTTGTGCCAAGGAAGAGAGGATGCTTTACTTTTCTTCTGAGTATCCCCTGTTTATATAGACTACTCAAAGAACCAGTTTCTACATTGAAAAAGAAATCACATATATATATTATATATAATATGTATATATGTGCACACATATCTTACATATCAATATATATCATTTAAGATAATATGTATTTTGTGTATATGTGTGTATGTGTGTAGACATATCTCACTTAAATTGGTATCAAGCAGACCTTAAACACGACAGTATTTTATTGCTGGGGAGATTGCCCACTGGGAATTGCCTCACAGACTAGAAAATACTGAAGTAAACATAGTTACAAGAAATCAATGGAAACAAAATGCTAACAGGAACTTACAAGCAATAAAAGTTCTAATATTGCACCACATTTTACCCGTTCCATCTTAGAGAAAATGATCCAGTCATCAAGTAGTTAGATGTACCTTTGCAAGGCTTTCTATATATTATATGACTGCATATGCAAACAAATACTGAGTACGATCATTTCAGCAGTTGTGGCAAGAAAAAATATTTTTATTTGAAATTTATTTATTTAATATCTTCCCCCAGGTATATTTGAAACAATTTTATACTTGTTTTTTTTAAAACCTTTGAGTTCCAGATTCTCTTCCTTATTCACACTCCCAGTCCCCATTAAGAAACCACATATGAAGTTAGGCACAACATTTCCATAAAAGTCATATTGTGAAAGAAAACATAGATCTCCCACCCTAAAAAAACCAAAACTCACAAGAAAAAAAGAGACAAAGACAGAGGCAGAGAGAGAAAGAGAGCACATTCTTCAGTGTGTATTGAGACACAATCAGTTCCTTCTCTAGGTATGAATAGGATTTTTCATCATAAGTCCTTCCAAGTATAATGACTATGGATCATGAAACTGCTGAAAATAGTAAAGTCACTTCTAGACAATCATCCCAGAACTTTGCTATTACTTTGATTCTTTATATATAGGACATTTCACTTTGCTTGAGGTCATGGAGAACTTGCCAGGTTTTTTCTGAGCACATCCTATGCATCATTTCCCATAGAGCAATAACATTCTGTCATAATCACATACCACTATTTGTTCAGCCATTCCCCAATTGATGCCCTGATAAGAGAGCTGCTATAAATAGTTTTGTTCATATAGGACTTTTTTCTTTTTAAAAAAATCTTTTTTGGATTCATGCCTAGTAGTGGTATTGTTAGGCCAAAGGATATGAATTGATTTATAGTCCTTTGGGCTTAGAGCATATCTTTTGATCATTTATAAATTGGGGCATGACTTATTTTTAATAAATTTGACTTAGTTCCCTCTATGTTTGAGAAATGAGACCTTACCAGAAATTTTTTTTTCAAAATTCTTCTTACAGTTACTATTGCTAACTGTATTTCCCTCTATTTATTCTCTTCTTTTCCTCCTTTTACCTTCTCTCCTCAAAAGTGTTTTAATACTGACCACTCTTTCCCCCAATATGACCTCTTTTGTATTACTTTCCCTTCTTCCTACATCCTATTCCCTTCTATTTTCCTGCAGGGTAAGATAGATTTCTATACCCCTATTGAATATGTATGTTATTTCCTATTTGAGCCAATTCTGATAAGAGTAAGGTTCACTCATCCTCTCCTTTCTTTACTGCCATTGTAAAAGCTTCCCCAAACTTTTTTATGGCAAATAATTTATACCGTTCCACTTATCCCTTTCTCTTTCTTCCAGTACATTTCTCTCTCACTCCTTAATTTCATTTAAAGATATTATCCTGTCATATTCAATTCACACCTGTGTCCCCTGTCTATATGTACTCCTACCTGCCATAATAATAAGAAAATTGTAATTAGTTATGAGTATCATCCTCCCATGTAGGAATGTAAAGATATAAACTATATTAAGTCCCTTATGATATCACTTTCCTGATTACTTCCTTATGCTTCTCCTGAGTCCTGTATTTGAAAATCACATTTTCTATTCAGCTCTGGTCTTTTCATCATAAATGCTTGAATATCCTCTAATTCTTTGATTTTCTACCTTTTCCTCTGAAAGATTTATATTCACTTTTACTAGATAGGTAATTCTTGGTTGTAATCACAGATCCATTGATCTCCAGAATATCATATTCCAAGCTATCCAGACCTTTAAATTAGAAGCTATTAAATCTTGTATTATCCTGACTGTGTGGCTATACTCTACTTGAATTGTTTCTGGATGCTTGCAGTATTTTCTCCTTGACATGAGAGTGCTGGAATTTGGCTATAATATTTCTGTGATTTTTCCTTTTGGTAGCTCTTTCAGGAGGTGATTGGTGGGTTCTTTCAATTTCTATTTTACCCTGTGGTTCTAGAATATCAGGACAATTTTCTCTTGATAATTTCATGGAGGATGATGTTCAGGTTCTTTTTTGATCATGATTTTCAGGTAGACCAATGATTTTTACATTATCTGTCCTGGATCTATTTCCAGGTCAGTTATTTTTTCAATGAGATATTTCACATATTTTTCTACTTTTTTTTATTCTTTTGGCTTTACTTTATTGTATTTTGATTTTTCATGAAGTCATTAACTTTTGTTTGCTTAATTCTTATTTTTAAGGAATTATTTTCCTCAGTGAAATTTTATGCTTCCTTTCTCATTTGGCCAACTTCGCTTTTTAAGGCATTCGTTTCATTAGCTTTTTGTATCTCCTTTTGCACAGCTTTCAGTTTTTCCCTTATTTTTCCTGGATCTCTCTTACTTGATTTTCAAAATCCCTTTTCAGCTCTTCTTCAACTTGAGACCAATTCTTATTTTTACTTGGAGGTTTTATATGCAGGAGCTTTGACTTTGTTATCTTCTTCTGAATATGTGTTTTGATCTTCCTTGTCACCATAGTAACTTTCTATGATTAGAATCTTTTTCTGTTGTCTGCTCATTTTCTAGTCTACTACTTGACTTTTAACTCTTTGTTAAAGTAGGGCTTTGTTTCCAGGGGGAGGTGCATTGTCCCATGATTCATGGGTTTTGTGCAGTTGTTTTCTAGGTCTAGCACTTTTTTTCTTCCTTGAAATTGTTAGGAGTGTCTTTAACCCCACTGTAGCTGTAAGTTCTAGTGTTCCTCACTTCTAATAAAAAACATCCTGTGAGCTAAGGTATCAGGAAGCTGCCACTACCACCATTGCCCATGTTTACTTTTGTTTTCCAAGGCCCTCTTACCCTACTAACAAATCTTTTCTGTCAAACTTACAAATCATTTTAGTGTGTCTGGGCTGAGAAGTTTATAACCATCAGAGGTCCTGCTTAGCTGTCAGTGATATAAAACAAGAGGTATCAATCTCAATATCAAATGAAATAACATTTATAAAAAGTGCTTCACAGAGTGCCTGGCACATAGTAGGTACAATATACATATTTATTCCACTCTTCCATTTCCCAATAAGACTTTTTAAATGTATATTTAATAACAGATGACACAAAAGAAGATTCTTTACAGTTTGCTATTCATAAGAAACCTTGTGAAAAACACTTTCACAATAGTTAAATACAATGATGTCATAAAGACCTGCCTCCAATTTGGAGGTATTATAGTCTCTATGACCGTATAGTGACAGGAACTTACCTTGTTTTAACACCACATTTCCTAGCAAAGACTAACATGGCAAAAGTGAATAGATATTAACCTCAATTACCTTTGACAAAGTAGTTTTATTTAAAAAGTATAACAAGATATAGCCCACCACATCTAGGGGATGTATCTCCATGGTTTCTTCTGAGAATTTACCCAGATATCATTTAGCTGTTACTAATATTGGTCTCCAAAACTTCCATCTTAAATGTGGTGTTACTGTTGGGTGAGTCACTATCTTAAGCTATTGTGGATTTGAATCGGGAAGTCTACTCCTTGTTATATCAGTGTTGGACTGACTGTAAATCCTGTCCTGAGTTCCATTCCTACATCCCCATCTCCAATCTCCTTCACCTTAAATAGCAACAGAAACAACAGCAAAAGCCCCAAGACAGAGAATAAAAGTTCATATTCATGGATTCTATGTTAGCCTTGGATGGAGGGAGGGCTGAGGTCTCTCCCCTTATAGCATTCTCTCTTCTTTCTATTAAGTGAAGGGTAGATTCTAGTCATCTAGTACATGTGGAGTCCCTCCTACCCCCTGTCATTCCAAGTTATAGCTAGGTAGTCAAAGATACTCCTCTTCACCATATAGACAGAAGAACAAATTCCACATTGAGAATGTATCAGCATATTGCAGGCTTATAAAGGCTAGACTCCTTGGCTAATCAGTTACTCACTTTAACTCATACTGATGCTAATATACTGAGCGCTCAGAAATATGTCTTTAATATTTTCTAGGGGGAGTACTCTGAGTAGCCATACTCATACTAGCTCAAGCTCCCACTGAGGAAATATGCTTCCTCTTAACAATCAACCAATAGGATTGTTTGTACTTTAGCAAAGGATGGAATAGAGAAGAACAGTCGTTACAAAGAATGTATTCCTAAAACAAGGATATGCACTCCCACAAATAGTCAAAGGCTTAAGAATGGAGGAAGAAGAGTAGACAGAACTGTAAAATGTATTAGTAATATTTCATGTATATAGGGAAGACACCTGGCTAAGGCAACTCATAGCTCCAGGACCTGAACGACTTTTTGACTTTTCTGGCTCAAAGTTCTCTTTGGGGTCTGTTATCAATGAAGAACAAGTTGTTCTAATACTCAGCTGGCTTGGCTCTTTATAAATCATAGTATTTCCACTGGTTAGGTAGCTGGATTTGCTTTTTATAGGGTACAGCCTCTTGACTGAATAGGTCAAAGCTAGATAGACCAAATCATTAAAGTGCTAAATTGTCTTTTCACAAAGTTTGAGTATTCCTGGGCTAGGCTCAGAAGGTTGATGGGCACTACTTGGGCATGACTGCTTCTGGATTAGGATGAACAGATTATATGACTGCCAGACTGCTACCAAAATCAAGTTTGTAATTTCTCTTGCCCTTGGCATTTGCTGGTATTCCTTGGAGACTGATTTCTAGGATTTCAGGTATACTCTCCTATTTTTGTGATGTACTAATCAAGGAATCATTACAGGTTGACTTTATGGCAAGATGTAGGAAGCCCTGTGTTATTTTTATACTTCAGATATTTGAGTGAAAGATGAAAGATGGACTAAACCAAGCAGGTCTTTTGGTTGAGCTGCAGAAGCTGCTAGGCTGGGCTGTAAGACTCTTTAGTCTCTGGAGACTACTCAGGACTTATAGTGTTCTGCTAGATAGCTCAGTAAGCCAGATACCCCAAACTTATTCTGCAGTAGGTGTCTATAAACTTTTATCACATTCAATCACGAGTTTGGTTGGGTACTACCAGTTTTACAATTTTCTTTTTATCTGAGAGTATTATTGTGCTTTTTAAGTTAGGGCAATAACCTTTAGGATGGACAGGAACCTCTTGTCTTCTGTTCACTCAAAGCATTGGTTTTATACATTGGTATCCTGGAAAAACTAGTTCTCTGAAAAAAAAAAAGTGTGCATAGATCCATTTTTCAGTTTAATCTACATTATTAATATTTTCTTTTTTTCACCTTCTTAACTTTCAACAACTAACTAAATAATAAGTCAGATACTGACTTTTAACATTTGCAGATTTCCAAAGGGCAAATACAAACAGCAAAAATTTAACAATCAGTTCTCCTGAACTGATATGAACTGGCTCTAGCATACCCCTGGTTTAATCCTTCTTGGCAAAAGATAGAAGATATCCTTCTCCTATTTTTTAATCCTTTGCAAAGATTTTCCTAAGTATGGACATTTTCTTAAAAACATCACTTCCAATTCAACCACTTACACTTCCCAGAGTCTTCTTGGGGTCTTATATGAAGGAGTAGTTAGTTATGATAAGGATATAAATGTCTCCAGTGACTTAGAAGCAAATTCATTTGTCTTTATAGCAATTAATCTGTTCAAAGCTCTGACTCTTTCTAAGGTACTAAATGTTTATTTTGAATCTGAAGAATTTTCCCTTCTTCCCCTTCTTCCTCCCCTCCCTTCACCACAGGAATTCAACTTTTCTATTTTTGAAAGGCCATGTTACAACATATGAATATATTGACCATCCCATTAGAATATACAATTCTTAAGGACAGATACTATCTTTGTTATTTCTATTTTCAATGCTTAGTACAATGTCAGACAACATGTAAATGCTTAATAAATACCTAATTATTGATCAATGTGTCAAAGTTAGGACTTTAACCTTTCTCTTTCTAACTTTAAAGACAATTCTTTCTCCTTTCTCCTTTCTCCCTCCATGCCTCCCTCTTCTCTGTCTCTCTCTGACTCTGTCTCTGTCTCTGTCTCTCTGTCTCTGTCTCTGTCTCTCTCTGTCTCTCTCTGTCTCTCTCTCTCTCTCTTTCTGTCTCTCTCTCTCTCTTTCTCCCTCTCCAAGGTCACCCAGACCAAATTTGAACTCAGGTCCTTCAGATCATCTATGTATAATGCCACCTAGCTGCCAAAATGCCAACTCATCTGCTATTGCCAGTTGAATTCTTGTGAGGTTGCATTATAACTTGACATTAAACAATTGACCACTTAAAAAATTAGTCTCATTCACACCACCCATTTTTGTAGATGATCACATCTTTCCTAATTGTAGATATATGCTGCAAAAAATGTTTTGAATATCAAAAGAGTGAGGATAACCCATGGGGAAATTGATGAAGACCTCTGTTATTTTTGAAATAATGATCCTTTTACAAACGTAAACTAGGAAATGAAGGATATTATATCAGGCTATCATATAGTACTGTTGAAACAATTATGTCCCTTCCACTATGATTCATTACATTTTCATTATTAGAAGTAGCATCTATTTGTAATTGTAACATTATTGTGAAATAAGATGTAAACTTATATTTTTAATTTTTCAGTTTCAAGTTTCAACATCATCCAAATAAAACCCTTTTTTTCATTCTTTATGATGTAATTTTGGTTGTCCTTTTAAAAAATTAGATTCACTTTAACAATCTTTTTTCCAGCTACCAATTATCCTCAGATGAAAAAGACCTCCTGTTGTTATTGTTAGTCTTTTTGAGAAGGAATTTGTAACAACTATGAACTTTTTTCTCTTGAATAACCCTGCAAAACCAATCTAGATTCTTGATCAAAGCTTATCTGTTAATTTCCACAGAAAAGTAGGTGCTTTTGGTGGGTTATATTGTATATAGTGGCAGACATTTAAAGTATCAGAATCAATTCCAGGCCACCAAATATGGCAGATATGCAGTGGTTTCATGTATATTGTAAGCATTGTATATTTATGGTTAATATAAAAGAATGTTTCCTGAAATAAAAATGTAGTTTTCCAACACAAGACAGGTAACTCATATTTATAGCTCTTAAATGGCTTCAATTCCTCAGGCAAGTTTGTTGATTGGCTACCTTTAGTTTAAGTTCGAGGTTAATCTGGTATGCTATGGAATCAGTTATGTGATTAAATACCAGAATGTTAGCACTGAAAAGAACTCCTCTTTAAAACCAACCTCATCATTTCAATATAAGAAAAGAGGGGCTTAAGGAAGTGATCACCCTGAGAAGTTGGCTGGATAGACCTTCTAACATCAAAATTTCCAGCAGAGATGCCACAATATATTCTAACATCTGGAGATAATTTCATATTATTTTGTAGTCAAAGTTATAGTCATATGTTTATGCAAAACTCCTCAAACATTGCATAGGTAATGATCTAATTAAGGGGATAGGCTAGATTTAAAAAAAATATCTTCTTAAAAGCTGGTAATCAACATAGATTGCTAGTTCAAACCACATGGAGAAATTATAAAACTACTCTTAAGGTGGTTCAGCAAATAACTTCTTCAAAAATGTGTAATTCTATTCTATAGATCACATTGTTTCTGAGTAGGAATTCACTGACAATCAGTGTCATTTGGCTTTTTGTAACTAAGTCCAGATCCAGTGGATAAGATGAAGCAACAGACTTAACCTATGACGTATTGGTTTATACCATTTTACAATTCTAGTTATATGAAAAGGTGATCTACATCACTATTGATCAGAGAAATGCAAATTAAGACAACTCTGAGATACCACTATATACCTCTCAGATTGGCTAAGATGACAGGAAAACATGAAGATGACTATTGGAGAGGATGTGGGAAAACTGGTTCACTATTACATTGTTGGTGGAGTTGTGAATTGATTCAACCATTTTGGAGAGCAATTTGGAATTATGTCCAAAGAGCTATCAAACTCTGCATACCATTTTATCCAGTAATGTTTCTACTGGACTTGCTTGCATCCTAAAGAGATCATAAAGGAGAGAAAGGGGCCCATGTGTGTAAAACTATTTGTGGCAGCCCTTTTTGCAGTGACAAGAAGCTGGAAATCTAGTGAATACCCATCAGTTGGAGAATGACTGAATAAATGGTATACAAATATTATGAAATATTATTGTTCTATAAGAAAGGATCAGCAAAATGATTTCAGAGAAGTCTAGAGAGACTTACATGAACTGATGCTAAGTGAAATGAGTAGTACCAGGAGATCAATTCTGATGGACATGGCTCTCATCAATGAGATGATTCAAGCCAGTTCCAAAGGTCTTATGATGAAGAAAGCCATCTGCATCCAGAGAGGACAGTGGGAACTGAATGTGGACCACAACATAGTCACTCTTTCTGTTGTTGTTTGCTTGCATTTTGTTTTCATTCTCATTTTTTTTTCCTTTTTGATCTGATTTTTCTTGTGCAGCATGATATTTTGGAAATATGTATAGAAGAATTGCCCATATTTAACATATATTGGATCACTTGCTCTCTAGGGGAGGAGGTGGGGAGGGAAAAATAGAACACAAGGTTTTGTAAAGGTGAATGTTGAAAATTTTCCATGTATATGTTTTGAAAATAAAAAGCTTTAATTTAAAAAAAACAAAAAAAGTAAAAAAAAAAAGTATTGATTTAAATCAATTTTAAAGTACTAGCACAGACCTAGTAGTCAATAATTGCTCTGGACTACATCTTCATGCTGATAAGTCCATCATCCTTTCCTCAGTAGGCAACAAAGCAGCTCAATAGTGATTGCCTTTTGTGGAAGAAAAAAAAAACATGATAGAAATTAAATAGTCCTTTGACACAATATACCTTTGTTGAGAATGTACCATAAAAGTCCCAGGAAAAACAGCAACAAAAAAAAGCTATGTGTTCAAACATTTTAGCCACAGTATTTTTAATCAACAAAACAATAGAAACAATTGGGCTATCCAACAGCAGGAGATGACAAAATGAATTGTGGTATCTAACTGTAATGGAATCCTGTGTTGCAATTAGAAGTGACAAGCATGAAGAATATGAAGAAATATGAAAAGACTGTTAGGAAAATATGCAAAGGGAGAGAAAAAAAGAAACCAGAACAGAGTGTGTGTATGTGTGTGTTTGGGGGTGCGGAGAATGAATGGAAAAATAATTCTAATAGCAAGTGAAAAGTTGCTATGACAGGATATATACTAAGATTTATTTCCTTAAATATAAATGGTTATAAAGCAAATTTAATTAATTTTGTTTATCATCACTACTAAGTTGTAAATTAAGTAGAATTCATGAAGCTTTTGTTTTGTATTTGGCCCAGGAACTTCATGGACTGCATGTACCTTCATTTTAATGAGTACTGGTAGTATTGAAATGATAACATAAGGAAGCATAGCCAGCAGAATTTGAATTGTGGAAACATTAGAATAGGGAGAATCATGCCATGATAGTAAAAGGATTTTTTATTAAATGGATTAAACTCATATTTCAGCTGCAGTAGTACCCTATAATCTCCTGTGGAGACCCTATGAGAGAGCAATCTGTAGGGGAATCTTCTGGCATCCCTGACTGGATCTGGATAGAGACTTTCAAGTCATTAGACTATTAAGCCCCTTTTGATAGACTTTACTCTTCAGTTTAGAGAGGCACCAAGATTTCTTGGCAGTTAAAGATAAAGGAGTCCACCTGTGTAGGTAACTATGACCTGACTGGTCAGTTGTTGCAAAAATTCTGTTGCTTAGGACTTCAGTATTCAATATTACAACTGAAACTATGAGACACCTTTTTTTTTCCTTGTATCTTTGTTAAATCTTCCAGGGATTCCTTATATCACAAAGAAAAAACCCTGAGGGTATTCCCTTCCCAAATTTATTCTTCTGAAAAGGCAAATTAAGCCATCTTTTGCTTCAATTCCTACATAGTTTTTGATCACTGAATGGGTGTTGCCTCAAACAAGATAAAACCAAGGAGAGACATTACCTTAAAAAGACCAAGGTCTACCATTATATCAGGAGCCTTTGCTTTCATCCTGACCTATGTCTTGCCATTGATCTTTGAATGACTCTGGAAGAGAGAGTGAAGCTGATGACTTTGCCCACCCCTGCTCCACTTAAATCCAATTCACTCACAAGTCAAAACATCACCCTGGAGATGTCACTAGTCCTTTTCAAGAGTGACAAACAACAGCAATGTACTAAAGAAGGGAGAATTGAAAGTTCTGATTCAACGTTTCTCTTGTTTTATTCAAATATATGAGATATTAAAATGATGAAGGCTTCACTTCACCTTCCTATAAAATCAACCCCTACTGACTTTGATTGATATCATAAAAATATGGGAATATACTTGCAATTCTAGAAAGAAGGGACTTTATAAAGTAGTAAAAAATTCTAAGCTGGTAGAGCCAAGATAATAGAGTTGGGGCAAATACCCAGTTGAACTCTCTCAACATTGCCTTCAAAAGAACTTCCAAATAATGCCTCAAATTAAATGTTGGAGCAGCAGAGCCAACAAAACATTGGAGTGAGACATTTTCCAAACAATTTAAGAAGTCAGAGAGAGAAATCTAACGCCAGAATAGAAACCTATCTCGAGCCAGACACGCTGCCGTGACAATAGTGGCCTCAGTAACAATAGCCACAGAAACAGTTGGTTTGGGAGTTCTCAGCCCAGAGATGATAAAGAGGTTAGACAACTAGATAGAAAGAGGTTATGGGGTACCTTTTGCTGGCTCTGTTTGGCAACTATTAACCATAAGCAGTTTTGGATTGTAGTTCCAAGGCAGAGGGGAGTTTCTCCTAGGTCATAAGAAAGCAGAGACCCTGGTCACAGTTTAGAAGCAAAGACGAGTATAGTATTTGTGACTGCAGGGTACCAAGAGCCCTCTGAGTAAAGATCAGAGGAAAGACTAGGAGAGTAATGGCCATATGTCTTCCAGGATTAACACCATCTTAAAAGCACCAAAAACTTGCAGACCCTCAGAACTTGTTCTGAAAACAGAAACACACAGATTCCTGGGACAGTAAAAATGAAAGAGTAATTAAAAGGGACTCAATAAAATTAAACTGTTTACATTTCTACATGGGAAGATGATACCTGTAATTTCTAAGAATTTTATCATTATTAGGACAGTTAAAAGAAGTTAACATAGAGGTCATGGATATGAATTGATTATGTTAGAATTATCTCTTCCCTCCCCCCCACAAAAAAAACCAAAAACACACACAAAAAAATGAAGGAGTGAGACAGAGATATATACTGGGAGAATGGGGAAGGGAAAGGTAAAATGAAGAATTTTTTCTTACATAAAAGAGATACATAAAAAATGTTTGTAATGGAGGGAGGAAATGTGGGAAGAAGATGGTAGGCACTCTTGAACTTCTCATCAGAACTGGTGCAAAAGAGGAAAGATACTTATTTGTGTATTGAAATGTAATTTACTCACTAGGGAAATAGGAGGATAAGATAAAGGGGTGGAGGAAGTTAAAAGATTTAGAAAGGCTGTGGTTAGAAGCAAAATGGACTTTTAAGGAGGTATAGGATAAAAAGGGAAAGGGGGAAAAATAAAAAAAATATGGAATAGAGGGATAGACATAGTAATCATAAATGTGAATATGAATGAGACCAGCTCATCCATAAAATGGAAGTAGGTAGCAGAATGGAGTAGAAATCAGAAACCAATAATATGTTGTTTACAATAGACACACCTGAAATGGAAAGACCCACATAGAATCAAAATAAAGGACAAGAGCAAAATCTAATGTGCTTTAGCCACAATAAAAAAGATATAGATAGTTCTTATGATCTCACACAAAGCAATAGTTAAAATAGACACAATTAAAAGAGATAAAAGAAATTGCAGTATTCTAGAAGGTACAATAGATAATGAAATAATATCAAATTTTTTTACAGCAAATGTCTTTGATAAAGATCTCAGTTCTCAAATATGTACTAAGTATAAAACTGAGTCAAATTTAAAAAATAAGAGCCATTCCACAATTTTCAAATGGTCAGGGAACAAGCAATTTTCAGAAGAAGAAATAATACTATCCAGAGTCATAAGAAAAAATGCTCTAAGTCACTATTAGTTAGAAAAATGCAGATTAAAACAATCCTGAAGTAACAAATGCTAGTGGAGATGAGGGAAAAATAGACCCATGAATGAATTGCTGGTGGAATAATGAACTGGTCCAAGCAGCGTGAAGAACTATTTGGAAGTAGGTCCAAAGCTCTATAAAACTGTTACATAAAACTCCAAAAACTCCAAAAATACTCTTTAAACTACCAATCCTACTACTAGTTTTGTACTCCAAAGAGAGAAAAGGACCTATATTACAAAAACATTTATAATTTCTTTTTTGTAGTGGTAAAGATTTAGAAATCGAGGAGATGACTATCAATTGGGAAATGTCTGCACAAGTTGTAGAGTATGAATGTAACAGATTACTATTGTAGTATAAGAAATGATGAGGGAGGGGGCAGCTAGGTGGTGCAGTGGATAGAGCACCAGCCCTGAAGTCAGGAGGACCTGAGTTCAAATCTGGTCTCAGACACTTCCTAGCTGTGTGACCCTGGACAAGTCACTTAACCCCAATTGCCTCAGGAAAAAAAAAAGAAATGATGAGGGAGGTAGTTTCAGAAAAATATCATGGCAAAACCTATATGAACTGATGCAAAGGAAATGAGAAGAACCAGGAGATCATTATGCACAATAACAGTGTTATAATGATTAATTATGAAAATCTTGGCTACTATGATTAATAGTTATTCAAGACAATTTCAGAGGACTTTGATTTTAAAAATGCTTTTCACCTCCAGAGAGAATTGATGAACTCTGAGTGAAAATATAAGATGGTTTTATTTTTTTTGCTTTCCTAGAAAAATAGGGTTAATATAGAAATATATTTTGCATGATTTTACTCATGTAATTGGTATCATATTGTTGTTTTCTCAGTAGAAGTAAAAGATGTTGAATGAGGGAGAGAATTTGGAACTCAAAATTTCAAAAGAACAGAAAGTTAAATGCTAAAAAATAACTAAACAATAGGCTTAAATTAAAAAAAAAATCCTCTCTCTTTCCAAATATATGTATTAGTGTGTGTGTGTGTGTGTGTGTGTGTGTGTGTGTGTGTGTGTGTAAGAAGAAAGGGGAGAGAAAGAGAGAGAGAGGAGGAGAAAGGAAAAGGAGAGAGAGAGAGAGAAAGAGAGAGAGAGAAACTAACATTTTATACTGCTTTAAAGTTTATTCTTAGTTATTTCAGTCATGCTGGTCTGTTCTTGACCCTATTTGGGATTTTCTTGGCACAGATATGGAAAGATTTGCCATTTCCTTTTCCAACTCATTTTACAGATGAGGAAACTGAAGAAAATAGGCTTAAATGACTTGCCCAAGGTAATATAGCTAGGATCACAACCCAGTTCCATAAGAATATCTAAAAGTATTATTTGCTCTATCCACTGTGCCACCTAGCTTCCTACTTTAAAATTTTCTTTTTTTTATTAAAACTTTTTATTTGCAAAACATATGTATGGGTAATTCCTAAATATTAACCCTTACAAAGCTTTCTGTTACAAATTTTCCCCCCTACTCCCCACCCTTCCCCTAAATGGCAGGATATCCACTACATAATAATTATGTTAGAATACTTAAGAAATCAAATATATGTATAGTTATTGCCACATAACATTTTTGTGCAGGACAAATCGTATCTACAAGAAATAATAATCCGATAAAGGAAATACAATGCAAGCAAACCCCAGGAGAGAACATGAAAATGTTATGTTGTGGTCCACATTTCACATCCCTCTCTCTCGGTGAATATGACTTTCTTCACTGAACAATTGGAATTGGTTTGAAGCATTTCATTGTTGAATGGAGTCATGTCCCTTAGAACTGATCCTCATATAGTATTGTTGTTGCCGTGTATAATGATCTCCTGGTTCTTCTCACTTCACTCAGCATCAGTTCATGCAAGTCTCTCCAGGCCTCTCTGAAATCGTCCTGTTGGTCGTTTCTCACAGAGCAATAATATTCCATAACATTCATATACCATAATTTATTCAGCCACTCTCCAATTGATCGGCATCCATTCAGTTTCCAGTTTCTTGCCACTACAAAAAGGGCTGCCACAAACATTTTTGTACATGTGGGTCCCTTTCCCTCCTCTAAGATCTCTTTGGGATATAGGCCCAGTAGAAACACTGCAGGGTCAAAGGGTATGCACAGTTTGATAACTTTTTGAGCATAGTTCCAAATTGCTCTCCAGAATGGTTGGATCCGCTCACAGCTCCACCAACAATGCATCAGTGTCCCAGTTTTTCCACATCCCCTCCAACATTCATCGTTATCTTTTCCTGTCATTTTAGCCAATCTGACAGGTGTGTAGTAGTACCTCAGAGTTGTCTTAATTTGCATTTCTCTGATCAATCCTACTTTAAAATTTTCAAAGATCTTTATATCTATTTTTTCACTAGATCCTCACAATTATCTTGTGAGATAAGTACTATTATGATTCCTATTTTCTCAAATGAGGAGTTTGAAAACGAGATAGGTTAAATCCTTTCTTCAGCATTAAGACAGAATAGATAAGGGGCAGCTAGGTGGCACAATGGGTAGGACGCCAGCCCTGAAGTCAGGAGGATCTAAGTTCAAATCTGGTCTCAGACACTAAACATTCCCTAGCTGTGTGACCCTGGGCAAGTCACTTAACCCCAATTGCCTCAGCAAAAAGCAAAAAAAAAAAAGACATAATAGATAAGATTTAAACTCAGGGATCCCTGACTTCTAGTCCAGCACTCTATCTACCACACTACTAGCTACCTTAATCATATCAAGTTGTATATTCTGCCATTCCTATCAAGCCTTTGTGTACTCCCTCAAACTGTTTGGTATCTGTTCTCTCACTATCTTCTAGGCCTGGGATATGAGAATGCCTGGAAATGGCAATTCCTAAAAATATACAAATCTGGGAACTTGCTAGAATAAGGAGTATCAAGGAAAATTTCTAGCTCAATATAAACATGCAAATCTATCACATGACTCCCATACAAAGAAAATAGATGCACACAGTCAAATCAGGTTACATGCTTCTAGCAATGTGTCTTCTTGCTAAAATCTAAAACTTTTCATGAACTTATCCCTTAAGGCTAAGACAATATGTTATCTATATCACAAACTTTGTTAAGGAAGAATCATTGCATAGAAAGGGGTCTATTTATAACAGAAATTGACCTCAATCCAGTCCATGTGACTGTTTGGAAAATTTCGTTTGGTACCAACATCATTTAAAATAAAGACAGTCCTCAAGACTCCCTTACATAGACTACTGAAATCAATAAAGGAAGGAGAGAATAAACACCAACCATCCCTATAAAGTATCTAAAGTGTCATTTATTAATCATGATACTGCTAAAGATGGCTGAGCTGAGGATATCTTATAATTAACTGCAGGCTTATTGAAGACAGGGTACATTTTTGGCTTCATTTTTATATTCCTTAAATATAACATTTTGTTTTGCACATGATAAATTCTCAATTAGCGTATTTTATGGTTTCCCTTTCTGACCTTCAATTTTGACATCTATGGCTCAGGTTATCATCTCCATTGCGAGACAGTAATGTCTGACTAAAACAAATGGAGGATATGAAGTCTGTAAAGTGGTGTCTATATATATATGTGTGTGTGTATGTGTGTATATATGTGATTTTATTTTATTTCTGCCACTTTGAATATCTTTTTTGTTGCTTCAGTAGAAGGTTTATGTTGTCCTTTTCTACCTTCTTCACATTTGGGACCCATTTTTCTTTTTCTTTTTTTCAGATTTATTTATTTAATATTTTCCTTGTTAAATTAAAAACATTTTTTTACTCTTGTTTTTAAGATTTCTGAGTTCTAGGTTCTCTTCCTTATCCCCGCTCACAATTAAGAAACTATAAGTGAAGTTATGCAAAACATTTCCAAAAAAGTTAGGTTGCAAAAGAAAACATATATCTCCCACCCCAATGAAAATAAAAATCCTCAAGAAAAATTAAGTTAAAAGTAAAAAGTGAGATAAAAAATAGAGAATGCTTTGATCTATATGCAGATTTCATCAGTTCCTTTTCTGGGTATGGATAGGATTTTTCCTCATAAGTTCTTCAGAATAGTTGTGGACTATTATACAACTGAGAATAACAAACTCATTTACAATTGGTCCTCCCAGAACATTGCTATTATATTGTATATAGTATATTTCACTTTGTTCATGGAGAACTTTCCAAGTTTTTCTTTTTTTCTTTTTTTCCTGAAAGTATCCTGCTCATTTTCCAGAGAACAATAATATTCCATCAAATAAATTGCTTCAAAATTTTTTTTATAATTATTATTGCTAATTGTATTTTCCTCAATTTATTCTCTCTCTCCTTTCACCCTGTCCCTCCTCAGAAGTGTTTTGTTACAAACCACTCCCTCTCCCAATATGCCTTCTCTTTCATCATCCTCCCCCTTTCCCACATCCCAACCCTCCTATTTTCCTGCAGGGTGAGATAGATTTCTTTACCAATATTGAATATGCATTTGAGCCATTTCTGATGAAAGTTTCATTCACTCACCCTCTCCTTTTCTCTTCCCCTTCATTGTAAAAGATTTTCTTGTCTCTTTTTTTCATGGCAGATAATTTGCCCCATTTCACTTCTCCCTTTCCTTTTTTCCCCAGTACATTCCTCTCTCACCCCTTAATTTCATCATTTTTTATTAAAGCTTTTTATTTGTATAACATATGTATCAGTAGTTCCCCAGCATTGATCTTTACAAAGCTTTCCATTACAAATTTTACCCCCAGCCCCCTCCCCTCCCCTAGATGGCAGGAAGTCCACTACATGTCAATAATGTTGAAATGCTTGAGAAGTTATGCAAGAAAAATCCTATCTACAAGAAAAAAAAAAGAAAATCAGAGAAAGGAAACATAATGCAAGCAAACA
>JAJPUD010013314.1:30890-43605 GCA_023553655.1 Myrmecobius fasciatus
TTGATGACCCCCTCCCCCAAACAATACTCCACCCTTTAGATCCCCTCCCCCTGTTTTTACTCCTTTCCCCTGATTCTTCTATTTTCCCTTCTATTAGTTTGTCCCTTACTTTTCCTTCTTTCCCTCCCACTTCCCTCTAGCAACAGACAAGTTTCTATGTGAAATCAAATGTCTAATATACACTTTTAGAACCCAACCTGATGAGAGTAAGATTTACACAATGCTCATCTCCCTCCCCTCTTTCTCTCAATTATATTAGGTTTTCTTTGCCTCTTCAAGTGATTTTAACTTGTTTTTACGTCCTTTTTTTAGATCTCATTTTACCACTTTTTCCCTCTTTTCCCCAGTATGACAACCTTTTCCCCTCTAGTTCTCTTTTTCATATTATCAAAGTAATATCTATTTAATTATACCCCCAAACTTTCAGTATCCCCCAGTAAAAATAAAGTTCTCAAGAGTCCTTTCCTTTTTACCTTTTTATGCATCTCTTGAGTTCTGTGTTTGGGTGTCAAATTTTTTGTTCAGATCTGGTCTTTTCATCAGAAATAGGTGAAATTCACCTATATCATTGAATGACCATCTTCTTTCCTGGAGGATAATGCTCATTCTAGCTGGATAGGTTATTCTTGGTTGTAATCCAAGTTCCTTTGCCCTTCAGAATATCTGGTTCCAGGCCCTTCGATCCTTCAGTGTGGAAGCTGACAGATCCTGTGTGATTCTAATTATTGATCCTCAGTATTTGAATTGTTTCTTTCTAGATGCTAGCAGAATCTTCTCCTTGGTGCGATAGTCCTGAAATTTAGCCACGATATTCCTTGGGGTCTTAATTTTGGGGTCTCTTTCAGGATGTGATCGGTGAATTCTTTCAATGGTGATTTTGCCTTCTGATTCTACAATCTCAGGTAAGTTTTCTTTCAGGATTTCCTGGAAGATAGTGTTTAGATTCTTTTTTTCATCATGGCTTTCAGGAAGTCTTATAATCCTTAGATTGTCTCTCCTAGATCTATTTTCCAAGTCAGTTGTTTTTCCTAGGAGATATTTCATATTTTCTTCTAATTTTTCATTTTTTTTTGTTTTTGTTTGACTGATTCTTGAAGTCTTATTGAGTCATTCACTTGCATTTGTTCAATTCTTATTTTTAAAGTGTTGTTTTCTTCATTTACCTTTTCAAGCTCCTTTTGTAACTGGCCAATTTGTTCATTGCACTCCTTTTGCACGTCACTAATTTTATTTTTCAATAAATTGGTGTCTTTTTCATATCTCTTTTGCAGGGCATGATATCCTTCTTGCAAGATATTGTATCCTTCTTGCACTGATTTCAGTTTATTTTCCCATTTATCCTCCAGCTCTCTTTTGAGGTTCTTTATGCAATCTTCCAGAAAGGCCTTTTGAAAAAGTGACCAGTGATGGTCTTTAATACCTTCATCTGGTATTTTATCTAAAGTAACCTCAGCATCTGGGGTCAACGCTTCTTTGCCTTGATAAAAGCTGTCTATGGTGAGAGCTCTCTTTTGCTTCTTCATTTTTTTTTAGACAGCGTGGATATCACTTTAAGGTAGGTAAAAAAATGGCAACTGAAAAGCTTTGCCCTGGGGCACTTCGGCGAGTTGACTTAAGGTCCTGGGCCGGTGGGAGCTAGGAGTAAGTCCGAATTACTCCTTAAACAAGGCAAGTCTGCCAGAACACCTGCCCCCAATCAGGGAAGAGTGTCCCGAGTGCCTCAGATAAACTCCAGGTGTTTGGAATTTGGAGTTTGGAGTTTGGAGTTTCTGCCAGGATGAGCTGAGCTTAGTCCCACCCTCACTTCCGGCCTACACAGGAATCATCTATTTATCTCTCTGTCCGAGTCCGACTAACCTGATATGAAGTTATCTTGAGAGCAGTGTCCAAATATTTCTGAGTTCGTTGAATTGAAGATCAGTTCAGAGGCTTATTTTATTGTTGATTTGAGAGAAGATCGGAGGAGAAGCAGAAAGTCACCTTTTCACTCCACCATCTTGGCTCCGCCCCCTCATATATTATCTCTTTCAATGGCCAGAAACTTTTTTTTGTTTGTTTTTGTTCTGTTTCCTAGCCTATTGCTCAGCCTTTAAATCTTTGTTAAAGTGCAACTGTCCCAAGCTTCAGGGGTTTTGTGCAGCTGTTTTCAGAAATCCTTCTAGAAATCTGACCACAAACACTTTTTTCTGCCCTGGAGCTGTTAGGTGTCTCCCTACCCCACTGTAAGGTAAGATTTATTGTGCTGGCCAGGGCTAGGGCTCTGCTGATGGGAGGAGAAGGAGGGAGGGGCTGTGTTGGTTGCCTCAGACCTTCTCCACTGACATTTTGAGTCCCCTCTGGTGTCCCCAGGTAGAGAGGTCCAGAATCCTCCAGCACTGCTATTGATCCAGAGGTCCTGCCTCACTCACACTGGAGTCCAGGCAGGAACTGGGGCTAGGACTGAACTTGTGTTGGATTGTGCTCTGGGATCCCACTCTGGTTCCACAGACCTTTTCTGCTGACCTTCCAGGTCCTTCTTGGTATCTCTGTGCTAAAAGGTCTGGAAGCCACTAGGAGTGTCGTGATTTATAGATTGATGGGACAGGGATGGGCTGGGCCTGTACCAGGGTGACCTGCCCTGGGACTCCCATCTTTTCTTCTTAGCTTCTAAGTTGCCTTCAGCTGGAAAATGTTCTTCTACACTTTGGTCATGTTCTGGTGCTCTAAATTTTGTTTAGAGTCATTATTTAACGAAATTTGGAGCAGTTTCAGGGAGAAGTTGGGCAAGTTCCTGCTTTTACTCTGCCATTTGGACTCTGCCTCATGGGACCCATTTTTCTGTAGTTATCAAGGTCTGTCTCTGGGTAAAGCTAAGCTGGTGACTGAACATGCTTCTGACTTTGATGTTCTTGGGCAGCTGTGAATATTTGCATAATGTATAAAGTGCCTCCAGGAGGACAGAACTGTGCATCCTAACATGCCAGGGGCAGCAATGCCTCTTTTCTTTCCATCTCCATGCCATTATCCAGTCCCAAACTATTCCCATTTAACAAAAAGTTCCTACTCAAAGGGTCTTCATGCTGGATGTGACTTTTTTTTTGCGCATTTTGGAATCTCCCCCAAATGGTTTGCCATTAGGCACTGGAGTCTGTCTATTGGTTTCCTTTAAGTTTTAGCAAGACTGCTTTCTTTGGCTTACATTCAGGAACCTCCATATACTTATATCTTCTATATATATCAAGACATCTTCCCTTCTCTGACTTTGATGTTAAATTGAACATTTTACAAGATTAGTTGGGAATAAAACTCTTTATCAGACACTCTTAATTTCTTCCATATCAGCTGTCCTAAATGCTCCTAGTGCCCAGTTCCTAAGGGCTTCTTCTCTCATAATTTCAAGCCTTAGGCAGCTCACTGGCTTGCCTGAAGCGATGGTCTTTCCTTTTTCAAATCTTTCATTATTATAGTAATGGAATTTGGTAACTGCTCTGTCACTCATTTAAAAGTTCATTGAGAAGGTGAGAGATTTGGGGAGGCTGAGGAAAAGGGGGAGAATCTGCTAAAAGGTGAGTTTGTCTTTTAAAAAACAAATCCTCATCCAGTCCCATAACCTCGACTGTGCTTAGGTTACTAGATACCCCTGTGCAGTAAATTCTAAATTCCATTTTAGCTGTATATACTAGCTTAATGGAATAAGTAAATCTAGCTAAGCAGAGCAAGAAAGAAACGGGGGAATCTTCCTAGAAAGGCTGACATCTAAGAATAACACTTCTGTATTATAAGCACATAGTTAAATAAAATTACAATATTAAGGATATTTCTGCCATATCTGTTGAATATCACATTTAAGGTTAAAGTAACAAAAAACTGATAAGTATAGATTGAAAATATCAAAATGAATTAAAGCTCAACACATTATTAGTAAATGAATGTCTCTTCCTGCTTCCTTTTTTCCAGGCTTTAGTCTAGTACTTCAGTACAATCCCCTCTACTTTCATCTTGGAGATTTTTTCTTTTATTCTCTCTATCTTCAAATTAATTTAAGTGCTGCCTCTGACCTACTCCCAGTGTGGTAAAAAGATTGTGATTTAAAGTCAGAGGACTTATATTCAAATTGAGCTGAGACTTAATTTTTTTTTTGGTCTTCAGGGATATATGCTGCTTCTTTTTGGTTAATGCAGATTTTAATCTATATCATTCTTTTCTTGTCAGCAAAAGGTAGCTCATATTGTAAATTTCTATTTAGTTTTTAAAATCCATCTTTTCAGACTCTTTAGACATCATTCCTCTTTCACAAGTTGCCATCTACACAAACTGGATTTTCTTTGTTCTGTACAAAAGAAGAATGTTTTTCCACTGATCATCCTCCAAGCCACGAAGGTGCTTTCTTTCCACCCATACCTCATAAAATCTCCTTTTTTCAAGACAGTCCAAATACCTTTCCTTGACACCCCTCTCCCACTCCCTAACTAATAGTGCTTTTCTTCTCAATCTACCTTGTTTTTAAATGTTAATCTGTATTTATTCTCTTCATGTTCATTTGCAACATTTATGCATGTATTCGTTTTCCCTTTTAGAATGCAAGATCCTTGTGAATATGTCCTGTTTTGATTTTTGTATTTGTAATTGAAGCACCTAGCAGAGTACTTAGCATGCTACCTGTTTAATAAATGCTTGTGAGTTGACTGATCATTTTTAACGAGGGCTAGATAATAAAACTTCATTTAACTTTTTCACTTAATTGCTCTGTGTATCAATTTATTCATTTAGAAAAGGAAGGTGTTAGATTATAGAGTCTAAATCCTATAATCTTGTGATCCTAGGTAAGAAGCTCAACCAGGGTAAACTCTTTTTGGAGGTATCCTAGAAGATTATCTATTCAATAAAAATTGGTTATTACAAACTTTCTGACCTAATTATCATGCTACTTCCCATACTGGAACATAGTAGGTACTTAATAAGTGTTTTTTGATTGATTGGGAAGATCATCACAAAATTTGATTTTAGGTGTTAATTTTTAATTTGCAATAAAATTAATTTTAGGAAATCATTTTCATTTATTTATTTTCTGAGGCAATTGGGGTTAAATGACTTGCCTAGGGTCACACAGCTAGGAAGTGTCTGAGATCAGATTTTGAACTCAGGTCCTGTTGACTTCAGGACTGTTACTCTATCCACTGCACCATCTAGCTGTCCCTGGAAATAATATTTTTGGCAAGGATTTCTTTCCACCTATCTCCATAATGATTTTGTTTGTTTACTCAACAATAAATACATCAAATATACTTTGTTTATTTTTACCTATCCAAACGAATCAGAAAACTGAAAGTGAAATGATTACATTGGTTGTGTAGGGATTAACTGCTCAGAAAAAATAGCCTCAAAATAGTCCATTCTTTACTGTTGCACAAGCATAGATAGCCTCAGGGCAAAGTCCTACCTCAATGCTTCTTCCATTTTCTCCACTCCGCATTGTTCTAAAAAGAATCTGCAGCTTTTCCAATATCCATTTATGATTTTTTCCAGCAAAATTCCTTCACTATTAAAGAGATTCTTTGTTATCTATATATTCTGCATTCAGGATATTCATGTTGAAGCAACATCCTGATATACATATACACATATATGTACATATATATATATAAATAACCAGAAAGTACTAAGCTTCTCTCCCTCTCCCTCCCTCCTTCCTTCCCTTCTTCTTTTTCTTGTTTTTCTGGTATTGCTTCTTTTTCTTCTTCTTGTTCTCTCTCTCTCTCTCTCTCTCTCTCTCTCTCTCTCTCTCTCTCTCTCTCTCTCCAAAGATTCCTTTAAGCTCTGAAATTGTTATTCAGTGAAGTCAAGTGGTAAATCTATCCTCATCTGTGCTGTGTTCGGACTACTGACTGGAACAGTTTTTTGGCTGACATTATTTTTTTAAAAAAGAAATATAACCTCAATCTATTTAGCTTTACTTTTCTTTGTCTTCAATGATGCATGAAATTTCTTTTAGGTTATTGCAAATTTTCATCTATATTTTTTTCCTTGTCAATTGAAGATGGCTCACATTTTACATCACTATTTTCATCAGGGCTAGACGATGGCTTGCAGCTTCATTTAACAGATGCATATAAACATCTGTCTGACATCTGCACTAAGAAAACTTGCTGAAGCCAACTTCAGAGTTTCCACCTGACTAAAGTAGCACAGAAATAAAGCAAGTCCTTTGTTATATTGATTTGGAAGAATCTGACCTTATAAGGAAAAGAAAAATAAATGTCTTCCCTGAAAGGCCATGTGGAATTTATGTCATAACTATTAACTAAAGCTCTCTAATTAAATTTTGAAAAATAGTCCCATCAAAACATTTTTAGAAGAGTACTCTTTTGATGGATAATTCTTTAGCAATAATTTCATTTTATGGGAATGTGAGCTTATTTTTTGTGTGTCCTTTGGTTATTTCTCTTAGCAGACAAGAAAAAATTAATCCTTTCTGGTTTCTATATTTATTAATGAGATATTCATTAATTAAGTAACATTTGAAGATTAGGATTAGAGTTTGAAGATTAGAATAATGTGCTGCCCTAAACCATCCAAAACAATAATACTTGTCATATTTCTAAGAGAGTTAGTGTAGAGTTAGTAGAGTAGTGAAGAGCTGACCTGGGAATAAGGAATAGCTGGGTTGGTGTCCTGATTCATATGAATTTAGGAAAATCATTTAAGTTCTCAGTGTCCCAGGCAACTTTATGACCCTAAGGTGCTAATTCTGGCACTGATTACAATTATAGGTACCTTGTCTTACTCCCCACAAAGTATTTACAATTAAGGCTTCTAAGTTTGACATCCTCCCCTTATGTCCTGTGTGTACATATCTTGAGAAAGATATTTTACCTGAAGTGGCACCTCAAATTGTCTTGAATTAGAATTGAAAGATGTATTTGTGCTTGAAATTACTATCTTTAAAAGGAGGAGATTTTTCACTAGATGATTGCTAATTTTTCTTTCGGTTCTTCCATTCTTTGGCTGTATACCTAGATGCCCTCTGATATCTATTTAATCTCTAAGGTTCTATAGTTCCTTGATTCTTTGTTCGGACCTTGCTCAATAATTCTGGGTTCAGAGAACAAAGAAATTCCCTTAAATAATGGATTCTGAACCTGAAACTGGGACACATAATCAAACAAAGCTATATCTTTTGTAGTCTTGTGAAAAACCCACTTCCTTTTTCTTGAAATCAAGGTTCTCTCCCCAAATCCAAGATGTATCACACTATAATAAACACTAAACTTGGTCAAACTAAAGTAGCTGATGCCAGTCAATATAATAGGCACTAGTTAACTGGAAAGGGATTTTAAAGGATACTATCTATGTTTCCTATTGTTCTTGGATGTAAAGGCTCTAGTTGTGAGGGTCAGATTAAACTAATGAAGGGAATATATCAATATGATTGAAAATCTGGTTTGTTTACCATTCAGACATTCAAATACTACATCCCAATTCTATGTAAGTCACTGAAATGTCTCTAGATATTTGCACAGAAGAACCTGAAGTTTCAGACATACTATCTTCTCCTCACTTAATTATACTTCTAGGCCTGACTAGAAATTTTACAAGGATAGCTTTTAACCTGATGTTTCAACACATTAAGCTCTAGACTAAAATAAGAAATGAACAAAATATGTATCTAAAAATCTTATAAATTTAAAGAGATATTTGATTTTTAAAGGAAAATAATTTTCTTCTACCCTAGACTTTTATATAGCATATAAAGATAACTCATTACTTTAATTCCATGCCACTACATATTTAGAAGGAAATGGGAATAGAAGAAATTCTATTGGGAATTCAGAGCAAAATTTCAAAAGCCCACTTACTTTACATCTGACTATTGGGTGTGAGGGAAGGAGGTATTGAGTATAAACTAGAAAAAATAACTGCAAAATATTATTGGTTTTCATTTTCAAAGAGCATCAATGATATCATAGAGTCATGTCTTGATTTACCTAAGATTGAGTTGTGCAAAGCCTCATTTTCTATTCTAGAGTCATCAAAGTCCAGAGGTAAGATAAAATCAGAACTCCTGGCAATGGCCCAGGATGTGGTAGATGATGTTGGTGGCTTCTGTGTCTGACCAAGTTTTAAGTGTTCCACAGTACTTCAGCCATCTTCAAGACCACTGGAACAAATTGTTTTCATCTACTCACTCATGGAAGTAGGGAAAGAAGAAGCTAGAGAGGAACCTTCACATGCTTGGTCATCAAATACTATATATGTGCTGAACATCATATTAATACAAACAGAAAAGCAAGACAGTTCCTGCTCTCAGGTTGTTCACATTCTATTTTGAGGAGATAACACATATAGGAGAATCATGGCCAGAAATCCTAAGTTTTCAATGGCGAGGTAGATGGAAAAGTTCAGTCATTCTTAGTGTGATTCAGTGGATCAGAAAGCATTGTGTCAATTGATCTTCACAATAATTTCATGTAGTAGGTATGATGTATTAATATCTTCATTTTACAAATAAGGAAATTAAGGTTTATAGTAGTTAATATCAAAAAGATATCCCTATTACTAAATACAATGTTATCTATACTCATTTTCCTTGATCTTTCTGTAGCAATTAGTACTGTGGACAACCATCTCATTTTTGTTATTCTTTCTTTCCTTGGTTTTTATGACATAGCACTGCTACTTGCCAATCCTTTCTTTTCTTTGAGGACAACTCACCTTTCTCCTGTTCTTTAAATGTCCTTGTCCCTTAGTATTCTAACCTTAACCATCTCCTTTTCTTTTTTTACTCTAACTTTGGTGACTCATGCACTCTTGTGAAATCAGTTATCATCTCCAAGCAAGTGCCTCCCAAATCCCTTTGTAGCCAGCAATCTGTGTGTATGAAGGAATGATGATCAGGAGAAACTCTACTGTATATCTCAACCACCAAATTTTCCACAGGGTTCAATTTTCATATTTCCAACAGCTACATAATCTCTGTACCTGATGTCAAACTGGTAATTTAAATCCAGTCAGCTAATAAGTATTTATTAAGTACTTACTAATAAGCCAATATGTAATCCAGTGACATACCCAATCTTGAACTATTCTTCATCTTATGAATAGCACTGCTTCTCCATCTAGAATTTCTAGATTTTAAAATTTGTTTGTTTGTTTTCTGTCAGTACGGTTCTATCAATCACCCAGGCCCAAAACCTAAAAGTTTTCTTTGACTTTCTCCTTTTCTTTCACCTTGGTCAAGTTGCCAAGACCTTTGATTATGCTTCTGCTCATGTTTAGTCCTTTATCTGTTTCTGCCCAGTCTATAGTAGTTACATCTTAACAAGTCTTCTTGCTTTCTGGCTCTCACTTCTTTAATCTATTATCCAATTCTTTTCTTCTTAAAATATATTTGTTACCAAATCATTCCACAATTTTACTTTTTTTCAGGTTTTTCTCACAGTATTGTTCTTATGAAATCTTCCGGTTTCAGTTAAACTGCATCACACTTCTGCTGCCGTTTTTGTTTTGCCATCTCTGTCTGTTGAAATCCATCCCTTGCTTTAAGGCCCCATTCAAACACAACCTCCTCTATGAAGTCAGACTTGTTAAACACTCTCCCTCCAATTGAAAAAATATCTCTTCTTCAAATTTCTTATAACATACTTTCTGGAATTAAATGTTTATGCTCTCTTTTATATCCTTTATTCATATACATGCTTTCATCCCCATTGGATTATAAACTCCTCAAAAAGCAAAATCTATATTGCATTATTGTGTCCCTAATGCCTAGAATCAGGCACATAATAGGCAATTCATGTATGCCTAGTGAATTGATTTTATCCAAAGGATCACATTATTAGTATGTGGTAGAATAAAACAACAATCCATATTCTGCCTCTTGGGTCTATGTTTTTTCTATTATAAATTTTGTTGATTAAATGCATTTCAAAGTTTTCATAAAACACACATACCCATCAAGATTCAGGTATTTTTTGTTTGTCTTACAATTAAAAATGTCTATCTAGCTAATTGGAGATATGTGGGAAAACTGGTATGGTCATGTTTATTTTTTCAGCTTAGCCTCTGATAATTCATTTGCCCAACCATGATTCCAAGTGAGAGAACCTTTTCACCAAATAGTCTACTTCCTATATTTACCTTGTTCCAAAGAGATTTTAGAAGTGAGGAAGAATAGAGAAGTGAGATAAATTTTCAAAGGTCTCAGTTCCAATAAGTGATAGATCCACATTCTGCAGTCATTCTACTATGCTGTTTGGGGGCCAGTGCAGAGGGTTTGGAAATTCAAATGCAGGCAGAGAAAATTCAGGGTCATGAAATCATGAAGACAGCTTTAAAGATGAAGAGGAAATGCTACCTTTATAACAAAGACTCCACTCAGATATATATGCAGAAGACAAAAATCTATAAATCCTGAAGTACCTCTAGAAGCCCCAAATCACTTTTCTGGCATCTAACAAGTAATTGTATCAAGTGAGCCATGCTGGCATAAAACCATCAGAGATGAGATGACTCAGTATGAAGGAAGTGGAAAAGACTTGCCAGGAAATCATGAATTCAGCTTCCAAAGGAAAATGGTATGCAAAAATATGAAAGCTCCTTTACATTGTAGTTTCCAGTGCAAGCACACCAAAATAGCTATTATGATTCATGATTAAAATTATTTTAAAATTAGTTTCATACAAGTTCACTTATTCAATTTTTGAGTGACAGTATTCTAATCAGTCTCCTCTTTGTCTTCTACCTATGTGCCAATTTTTATTGAAAGTGATCTACTATTATAGGAGATACAGTCATTTGGAAATTAAAATATATCTTGATAGTCTTGATAAAAAATTGGTCAAACTATATTAAAAATAATTGTGGAACATAAAGAGAGGGAGAAATATTTGAAATGTTGAATTAAAGCAGAGATTTCATTTTCGTCCACAAAAACAACAAACCAGTGTTTCTTAAATTGAAAGAATAGGAATTCAATTATATTATAGAAAGCAGGAATCAGTTGGGTGTTTCCATTCATTTTAACAGATGATTTGGATCACTCTATTAGCTGATTCCTTTGACTAGTTGAGGGTCAGCAGATTTGCTCTCCATGTGTAGACTAAATCTATTTTACTCTATGAAAATGAAGATATGACATCTGTGATTGTCAGTTAAACTTAATTAACAGGGGTGAGGAAGGAAGGAAATAAGCATTTATTAAAAATGTACTATGTACCAGGCAGTGTGCTGAGCACATTTAGGTACTATTATTATCCCTCTGTATTATTGTTGTTTAGTCATGACCAACATTTCATGACTCCATTTGGGGTTTTCTTGACAGAGACGTGAAAAACTGGAAAATAAGTCTGGTGAATTGGAAAAAGACAACAATTCACTGAAAAACAAAATTAGTGAATTGGAAAAAGACAAAAATTCACTGAAAAACAAAATTGGTGAATTGGAAAAAGTCACCAAATCACAGGAAAATAAAAATAGTGAATTGGAAAAAGATAACAATTCACTGAAAAACAAAATTAGTGAATTGGAAAAACACAACAATTCACTGAAAAATAAAATTGGCAAAATGGAAAAAGAATGCAATGAACCAAAAAATTCAATTGGCCAGTTACAAAAGGAGCTAAAAAAGATAACTGAAGGAAATAATACCTTAAAAATTAAAATTGAACAAATTGAAATTAATGACTCAATAAGACTCCAAGAAACAGTCAAAAAAACAAAAAAAATGAAAATATAGAAGAAAATATGAAATATCTCTTAGGAAAAACAACTGACTTAGAAAAGAGATCCAGGAGAGACAATCTAAGAATTTTTGGACTCCCTGAAAGTCACGATGAAAAAAAGAACCTTGATGCTATCTTCCAGGAAATCATGAAAGAGAATTGCCCTGATGTTTTAGAATCAGAAGGCAAAGTTGGTATTGAAAGAATTCACCGATCACCTCCTGAAAGAGACCCCAAAATTAAAACCCCAAGAAATATCGTGGCCAAATTTCAGGACTATCGCACCAAGGAAAAGATATTACAAGCTGCTAGAAAAAAACAGTTCAAATACTGAGGAACTGTCATTAGAATTACACAGGATCTTTCAGCTTCCACATTGAAGGATAGAAGGGCCTGGAATCAGATATTCCGAAAGGCAAAAGAACTTGGATTATAACCAAGAATAAGCTATCCAGCTAGAATTAGCATCATCTTCCAGGGAAGAAGATGGTCATTCAATGATGCAGGAGAATTTCACCTCTTTCTAATCAAAAGACCAGATCTGAACAAAAAATTTGACCTCCAAACACAGAACGCTAGAGAAGCATAAAAAGGTATAAAGGAAATAACTCTCAAGAACTATATCTCTACTAGGGGTATCCTTAAAGAATGGGGGTATAATTTGATTTTACTTCAATAATAATCGAAAAGAAATTAGAGGTGGAAGGTATATCATACTGTAAAAAAAGGGGGGGGAAGGAGGTAAAATAAAGTAAAAAAAGGAGGTAAAATAAGGCAAAGTCTCTTGAAGAGACATAGAAAATCTAATATAATTGAGGGAAAGAAGGGAGGTTGATGAGTATTGTGTAAATCTTACTCTCATTAGATTGGGCTCTAAAAAAGCATATCAGACAAATTTGATTTCAGGGAAAAACTTGGCCCTCTATATAGGGAAGTAGGAGGGAAAGGAGGAAAAGAAAGGGATAAATCAATAGAAGGATTAGGGGAAAGGTGTATAAAAGAGGGAGGGTTCTAAA
>JAJPUD010013315.1:0-15845 GCA_023553655.1 Myrmecobius fasciatus
TGGAAATGTCTAAAATACAAGGAGATTGAAAGCCCAGTATCTATATATTGTCCAGACAAAGCCCATTATGGTCCCAGTCTTTTTGGACATGAAGAAAATTTGAAATTATACATGACCATGAGAAGAAAAAAAAGAACCAAATTTGAAGATAAGAAAAGAAGCTGGCTTGAGTGAGTATGTACAAAGAGTATGTGTAAACTTTTTGAAATAACCTTCTTTCCATTGTCATTAAGTAGAATCCATGCTAATGGTACTTCCTTCAGAAGCTGTATTAGGAAAAGGGGCAATTTAATGTACATTGCTGATTGAAATGCACAACAAAATAAGCAAAAGGAGTGTGAATTTTTAAAAGTGTGAATCCCAATATGAACCTAGGGGAGGTAATTGACCTTGATCTTAGCTGCAGAAAATATTAACATCAGGCTTCATTTTTGAACTGAAGTGTTTTCAAGCCCTTAATGATATTTTGTTACTGGGGGGGGGGAGAGAAGTGTTATTTCCATTTTGTCCCATTGAATGTATTTTTAAAAATTATAAATTGACCTTTTTTAATCACCATATAATTTGTGTTCAAGTACCCTCATCTGAGAGTTCTCTATACCAATTAAATCAATTTATCAATATATTTTTCCTCTTTCCCCTACTCAGAGAGCTATCCCTTATAAAATTTAAAAAAATAACAAAAATCTAAAAATATCAACTGGTCTTACATTATGCAGTGTTTCACACCCACAATTTCCCTCCCATTCAATTTAAAGGCAGCAAGTATTTATTGAACAATTACAAAATACTGAACACTCTGCTAGGTATGAGGAAGAAACAAAAGAACCATTTTAAAAAGCCTTTTCCTGCCAACATCTAACATTTCTGTAGTACTTTAGGTTCTGCAAAGTATTCTATATAGATTATTACATTTGATCTTGATAAAAACTCTAGGAAGTAGGAAGAAGAGGTATAATTGTCCCTACTTTTGATGGTTGAGAAAACTGAGGCACAGAGAAGTGATGCCATGGCTGCATGGCTAACAATTATAAGAGGCAGGGTAAAATCCAGATTTCTTCTGCTTCCAAAGAGAGTGCTCATTTTATCTCACCGCTCTTGAGGGAGATGAGACTAACTCATCAAACAAATCACAGATAACAAGGATTATTTACTTAAGTGTACAGATAGTCTATTAAAGGATAAATGTGGGCTAAGGTTTCACAGAGAAAGTAGGGCTTGAACTACCCCTTGAAGAAAGGATAAGATGTTATAAGTAGGGTGTTGAGGGACAGGCAAACATTCTAAGTAGGGGAAGCATCATGAGCAAAGATGAGATGCAAGGGTAGGTGTAATGTGTTCAGAGAATAATAGTCATGTTGTACTAATTGGAGGAGAAGGTATGTAACACAGGGAATAATAATATTTAAGGTCAGATATGTAAAAGAGATTATGGAGGGTACTGGATGTTGATTCAATCAATAATTTGAAAGAATTTTTGAGCAAGAGAATCATATGAAAAGGGATATTTCAGGACTATTGGTCTGGCACCATATAGGGTCTAAGGGAAAGAGGAGACTTGGAAGCAGGAAAACTGGTTAGGTCTCTTTAAGATCATCTCCAATCATAGGAGGAAGAAAAAAAGATTTATTCTAGTAGATTATTTGATTATTTTAAAATTTCAAATGTATGAACAATTTTATGGAGTTGAACTCAGAAAGAAGGTTGGATAGAAAGGCAGCTGGCTGATCTCAGTCTGAATGGGTAGAAGTTAATTTGTTATTCTTCAATCAGGCCACTAGGTGGTAATATTGCATTTAGGGAAAAAAAAAAGCCTATAGTTTCATTTGGTAAGTTCAGAAATCTAGAACTAGAGACCTTAGAGACCATCAAGAATTTCTCATTTTACATCTGAGGAAACTAAGATCCAGTAGTGCCATGATGAGCAACAAAGTTGGGATTTAAACTGAGGATTTCTGAATGTAATTTTTAAAATCAGTTAAATTTAGTTACTGGGATATAATTTTAAAAGTTTCTCAGTTAATCAGCTTTAGATTCTAGGACCATATTTTCTAGGATTTGTCATGGTTGAATTGGCAAGGGTTCTCTTAAATTTTGGCAGTTAGTTTTTCTTTAAAAAAGTCTCACCATCATCAAAAATATTCTTCCCTAAAGGAAAACATGAATATAGGTTTCACTCTGAAGTAGAATGATTTAGAAGTGCTTTTGTCACAATCTATGGAAAAAAAAAGGATCTATAAATCTATGTTGATCTATTAGTTATCTGTGTTGGGAAAATATGCCAGAAGTCCATTATAAGCACCCATAATGTAACAGGGCTGTTATGAATATACTTTGGAGTAGAGAATTATTCATTTATTTGAGAGAGAATTCTTAAAAAATAATCAATTAAAGGGGAATTAAAAGGAATGAAGATGGGTATTTGAAAGGAGAAATAGGACAAGAGTTGAAATTGTATGTTTTGGATTAAAAAGTAGAAATTCAGGGAAATCTTTAAGATTCCCATTTTTCTTGTAGCCAGCATAGTTGTTAATCCATGATAACTAAATCAAAGTTACTAAAGTAACTAAATCAATATTGCTGAGTAAGCTAATTAAGTTTTTAGGAAATAAGTCTTCTCAGGCCTTTTTGATGGTTGCTAAGAACTTAGTTTTTGAAATCTAGTAAATTTAAATGTTATCTTTGAAAATAATTATATTTATTTCTGGTTGGCAAGAGCACTTTCATGAGCTTTTAAAATAATAATAATAAAAAAAAAACTCACACTGCATTAAGATCATTGCCCTTCAAGTATCCTCATCCTCTGATAAGCATTTTAAAAATTCCTTGGACAGTTGATTGACAATAAATCTGAAGAAGCCTGGCTATGAGGGTAAAATTTGGTTTTAATTTGATTTCAGATGTATTGGGTTTTTAATCTGAACTCTAGACAAGCGTAAAAAGCGTTCATTTTCTTATTTTAATGGAGTAAGTGGCCTGAGGTTGGCATGAGACTCAAATCTACTATACTAAATTTTATTTTTAATACCGTCTTGAATAGTTAAACTTCATTCATTCTAGGACTTTAGATTCAGAGAGACCTATTTCAGAAAAGTTCTAGAAACAATGCAAAACAAAACTCATCTTCATTTAAATCATATTAACTTTGTTCACTGTCTTGTTACTTTGTCTTGTAATCAAGAACCATTAAAATTTTAATAGCATACACTGGGACAGCTGTAGTACACAGAGTTTTCTGATTTTAGAGTAATTTCATTGCCAATGAGATACTGAAAGAATGACCCATTCCTCTTGGAAAGAAGGATCAAACAGATTCAGGTTTCTAGATTCTTGTGAGAATTGGCCAGTGTGGTTTGACAGAGGAAGAAAAACCAGAAGGGGAAGCAAATAAATAGCATAATTTTGTTGCTGATATACTAAAACTAATTTTGAAAAATTAAAAAGAACTCCACTGAGCAGAAATTTACAGTTTCACATGTAATTCTTTTTTCTTTTATTCTACATTAAGAGTTCATGTATTTGATCTTTATTAGGTTCATAATCATAAAGATAATTTTTTTACAGGGAAAGAATCAGAAGACTAGTCCCAGCTCTGTTATTACCTGCAAGTTTTGACAAGCTACTTTACTTATTGGTTCTCAAAAATCTTATATTCCTAAGACTAAGTGGTGTTAAGAATAGGCCAGTTTAACAGCTATTTCTCTAGCCTTTCACAATTACATTTCTACTTTTAAAATGGATTTTGTCTAGTGTAAATTAATTATATGTGTTCTTGTGTACATTGAGCTCCATTGCTTCTCCATTTCTATGTTTATCTTTGAAGCTTTATTTCAGAAACATGCTCCCTCTCAATTTTACATGCTTGTACTAGGCCTGACCTGCCATTCATTTCAATGAAGCCTGCTATCTCTTACTCCTTTTCTTGAGATGCTTTTTGAATACTCATTCACTGAGAGATAAAATGATTAGATGGCCCATTATATCCACTTATTTCTCTTGGAATGGTATCCCTCAATAAGCATGCTAATTCAGTCTAAATGTCAGAGTCAGAATGTATTTATAATCATTATTGTTATTTATTCAGCAGTCATATTTGGTGTTTTGATTGACCCTGACCTTGGTTTGGAAAACAGCACAAAATGCTTGGTTAATATTTTATTCATTATTGAAGTCTGTAAAGTAAGGGGTTTGCTCTTATTTCCTTTCAAGGAAAACATACCTTACTGTTTGATGGTGAAACTTACTCCTAAGGGCATTTTTGCTTCCTTTCTCCTTAGAACTCTTAGAGGAAAGGAAGACCAAGATTTTAATTTCACCTTATGTGTGATTCTAAGCAAATAATTTAATTTTTCAGTCATCTGTAAATAAGGGAGTTGGAATCACCGAGCACTAATGTTCCTTCATACTATATAATATAATTCCATGTGGAGATAGGTGGTGCTAGAGTGCTAGGCTTAGAGTTAGGAAGACATTCTGGAATTCAAATCTAGCTTCACTTACTTATTAGCTGTGTGGCCCTGGGCAAGTCACTTAATCTGTTTGCTTCAAATTCCTCATCTGCAAAATGAGCTGGAGAAGAAAGTGGCAAACCACTCTAGTATCTTTTCAAGAAAAGATCAAGTGAGATCACTAAGAGTTGGTAATGACTGAAATGATTCCTTACATCTAAACATCTCATTCCAACTGCTGATTTATATGCACATTCTTGGAATGATATTTCTGATATGGAAGTTGTTTCCAGAATTATAACACTGAATATAAGGATGAAGATAGAAATAGGCAATGAATCAATGGTTTCCTTGGATTGGGTATTATCAGAAGAGAGAACTTCCTCAGCCAATGTGATTTGGCACCTTCTTTTAACTTAAAATTTTATAGAATTGCTATAGGTCTACATCTGCAGGTAAGAAGCAGAACGATCTGTTCATATCCTCTAATCAGGAACCTTCCATTTCCTGTTGCACGTGTCTCCTGAAGGAAGGTTTCTAGAGGTGGAGTGATTTCCATCTGTGCCAAAACAAGGCAACTTCCAGCTCCTAATGTCAGACTTCTCTCCAAACTGAGATATAAAAATGGCTTTGGTGTAAAGAGGATTAACTTTCCCTTTGACATTTGATCTTCCTTATTTTGCTGTTCTTGTTCCTTTGAGGAAAGATGAAGAGGAGAGTTGTTGGGAATTGGGACTAATTTCTTCTGCTGTGCATGTTTGACTTCCAGATCTGATATGCAGTTTTCTGGTTAATCTTCAGTCTATAAGGAGAAGAGGAATAGTGAAATAGGGCTTCCCATTTTATCATTTATCTTTCACATCATGAGTACTTGTCTCTGTCCTAAACTCTAGCCTCATCTGAGAAAAGTGGAACCTTCCACTCAGTGAGAAACATTTTCATGTCTTATTATACCTTATACATCCCAGTCATTATGAAAATCCACAGGTCATTATCCAAATTCCATTCCCTACCCCAACACCTGATTCTTTATTCCCATCCCCTTCAATTTGCCTGCCTCAAAGTTTTGACCAAATCCCACTGAGCCTTTCAACTATGTCCTCTGGAGAGCCCATTCCATAGATAATAAACTTCCAATAATCTTAAATCTCCTCTTACCCCATTTTTTAGTGTTCCAGCTATTCCTGAAACTTTTGGTAACACAATATCCATAGACACATACTCCAGTACTGGTTATATTTTCATTCATTTTCTTTTGCTCAATAGTTGAGGAAGAGAAGTGTGAATACTCCTTATTTCTTATTGCCACTTATTGCCATTTCCCCCTACCGCTGTCATTTAGTAACCTTTCTTACTTTAACATTCATGTAATTCATATCTCTTTCTCAAAGTCCTGATTGCTTTTTTCTTTCTTTCTTTTCTTTTCTTTTGATTTCTTGCACACTTTTCTCCTTTTCCCAGTGAGTTTGGGATCTGGCTCACAATTTTTCTCACTTCCCCAACTGTTCTCCTCATAGTTAAAGATTTTAATGAACATATTGCTTTTCCTTCAAATACTCAAATACTTAGGAAGAAGAGAGATATAAACTAGGCATTGAACTCATTGGGAAACAGAAAGTTGTTCTGGACATTGGTTCTAATCAGAACTATGAGGGAACAGTGAGTAGTTTTTCTGGAGTAGAGAAGGTGTGAAATATAATATGTAATATCCTTAAAATGTAATAGATAATATATAATAATGCTTGAAAGAATTTTTGTAGTAATTTTTATTTTTGTAATAATTTAATAATAAAATAATATTTATTTTTGTAGTAATTTTTATTTATTAAAAGATTTTAATACTAAAAACTCCCCCCAATTAGAGTCATGGGAGGCTTTTGAGCTAAAGAAGTGATATGACCAAAATGATATATAAAATGATTAAATTAAGCAATAGTAGGAAAAATGGATCAGAGTGTAGAGATTCCGGAGTCTGGAAAACCATGTAGAATGTTCTTAAAATGGTCCAAAAATGATTGAGGGGATAGGAAAGGAGGCATGTGAGTCATTATGGAGGGAGAAATGATAAAACAGCTAGATGGTATAATGGTTAGAGTCCTGGACCTAGATTCAGGAATTCAGGAAGACTTGATTTCTCAGATACTTAATATCTTTACTTAATATCTTAACCTCTGTTTGCCTTAGTTCTTTCATCTTAAAAAATGAAGGTAATAATAGCATCTGCATCTTGGGGTTATTAGATCAAATGAAATAATATTTGTTAAGCTCTTTGGAAACTTTGAATTGTTATACAAATGTGAGATGTTATTTTTTATAAAAGTAGGATAAATACAGTATCCTTCTTCTAGTTTCTCAACATTAAGATAATCCCCACCTAAAATGGGGGTAGAGAAAGGGAGGGAGAGGGAAAAATCAGATGTAATTTTGTGATATTAACCTTTGTCTAGAATAATGGGATGCTATCAATTCAGTAATTCAATTGAACATTTAAACATGCTGAGATGGAAAAACAGAAATAACATCTTTCTACTTTAAAGAACTTATAATTTACTGGTGGAAAATTAGGAGCATAATTTTGTACTTTTTATTTTCAGGTTTGGGCAGAATATCCAAATGGAAGTGTCCAGCAGGCAGTTTATGAGATTGAAGAGATACACATCTGTCAGTTATTCACAGAGAAGTGAAAATTAAGTGAGAGGACATTGTTGGGAGTAGAGAATCAAGAATAGAGTCTAAAGGGAAATTCAGTCTTGAAAGGCAGCAAGAGAAAGAGAAATAAAAAGGGCACTAAACCTTTCCTACACATAGTTTTTTAAAAAAATTATTATTAATCTTCATAGAGGGAAACTTCCTGAGGGTAGTGACTTTTTCTTTTGTCTTAATATGTCCAGTACCTAATAGCATAGTATGTTATATATAACAAATATTTTTTAAAATGCTTGCTGGATTTTATTGTATTAAAATTCACAATAATCTTATGAGTTGCAACATATTTTTAGTCTATTTTACAAGTAAGTAAACTGAGGCATAAAAGGATGGACCATCTACCCAATATCAAAGAGACAATATCACATCTACCCAATATCAAGTGTTAGAACCAGAATATTCAAATCCACTTTTTCTAACTTTAAGTTTAATAATGGCATTTTAGAGTTGATAAAACTTAGATGATATTTTAAAAAATTCATAGCTCATTAGAGGCTTAAACTATGGTTTAAAACCAGAATCTGAATATCAGTCATACTGAAGTTGTTTAGAAGGAAAAAGAAGGAAAGATCAAGAAGTAAATTGTCTCTTTCCATGTATTTTAGCACAGTACTTTCTTTTGGTATTTTTGTATCAGTTGACTTCTTAATGGAATCTATTCATTGAATAGTATCTAAATGAAGAGATATTCATCAATTAAACAGAGTATAAGACGTAGTCAAACCAACAGACTAAAGGCTTCTCCAGTTGGGTTTTTCAATTTGGTTTTTGAGGATCCTTTTGTGGTTTACATGGAAGCAGGAAAGGGTGGGTAGCACCCTGGATAATGAAGTTATGGTATCTACTTAGCTTTGAAATACTCAACTAAAGTATTAAATAGGTCAAATTTTTAAGATGACATCTAGGAGAAAAATGGCATAGTAGAAAGCCCTTTGGATTTAGGATCTGAATTTAAATTTTAGTTCTACCACTATCTATGTTATATTGGGCAAGTTACTTACACTACCTGAAGCTCAGTTTCCTCATTTATAAAGTGACAGAATTGGGATAGATTGCTTTTGAGGTCCCTTTAAACTATAAATCCATGCTCCTAAATAATTCAGAGAATACTGTTTATCCAACTTAGAATTTTATAGAGAATTATCAGAAAGACCAACAGTCCTCTTTATGGCCTTGAATCTAGGAAAGTACAAATGATGAAAAAAGTAGTTAGTTGTTCAATTCTTCAAATTCAAGTCTTTTAAGAGAATAATGTTTCTCTATTTGCAAAGCCTTGTCTGTTAAGTATTGACCTGATGTTCTGGCAAATAGTTCAGAACTCATTTCCAGAAATTTAAACATAGGCAAAACTTGAAAGAAAATTGTTCTTTTTTACTGTGCAGATATCTGTAAGTTATGACAGAAGGACAAGATGACATAGTGGGCAGAGTACTGTATTTGAACTTAGGATGAAATAAGGTTGAAGATTCCTCCCTCAAGCAATTTATTATGACTGGGCAATTTATTTAAAATCTTTGTTTTTCAGTTTCCTCATTTGTCATGTAAGGGAATTGGACTCAATGGTGTCTAAAATCTTTTTTAATTCTCAACCTATGAGTTTATGATCTTATGAGAGATTGTCTTCCAGAATAAAGGGAGAAAGCAGAATAGTTTCAGATTGGGTCTGGTGGTATCTTTTGAAAGAAGGGTGGTAGCTAATACATATTGTGAGCAAGGACCATCTTCCCTATCCCACAGAATCAACTACCCCAGAAATTGATGGAGAAAATAAAGGACTCTAAGGAGGAAAAAAGAAAGAAGGTGGGTGGAAATAAAAAGAATAATGGAATGGGATTTAGGAGACTCTTGACTTTAAGTTATTTATTTTACCTTTGTCAAATCATGTCACTTCTCTGGGACTCAGTTTCCATATTTGTAAAATAATGCAGTTAAACTAGAGGGACCCTAGGGAACCTTTTGTCTCCAAAGCAGCTTAATTCTAAGGCAAAGTGGAAGAAATTATTATTACCATTAAAATTAGATTTGCACAAAATGGATTAAATGGAAGCATGTGAAAAAGTGAAAACATTAAAGCTCTAAATGAATAAATTCAGTCATCTTTGGGATTCTACTCTTATTCATGTATTGGTCAGCTCTTTTTGCCAATGTTATGTAGTTACTGCTGCAATATACTAAATTTTGTGAAAATTCGCTTTATTCCCTAAACAATCTCATTTATTTCTAGGGACAATTTGCATTTTGGGAAATATTGCTATTCAATTCAATATATTAAATACTTATTGTGTGTAACAGCACTGGGAATACAAAATGAAAGTCTCTGCCCTCAATAAGCTTGTGCTGTATATGCGGGATATATGTAAATAAATATAAATAAACACATATAATAAATACATAAATAAATACAAAGCATATGAGAAGTAATACAAAGTAAATTCAAGAAGAAGAGAACCATTACTCAGAGAGATCAAGAAAGGTGAGCTTTCCCTTGAAGGAAACTAAGATCCTACATGGAGAAATTAAGGAGGAACACATTCCAACAATAGAGATAACAGCTGAAATATTCTTTATGAACACTAGCTAGAAAACCTCTTTGCCTGCAACATAGAGTATATAAAGGGAAATAATTTGGAGCCAGGAGGAAGGCTGGACACGTAGGTGGGAGTTGTATTGTTGAGGCCTTTAAATTCAAGACTGAGAAATGTTGTGTTTAATTCTAGATGCTATAGGAACCATAGGACGTTTTTGAGTGAGAGGGTGATATCATCAGCTCTGAATTTTTAGAATATCAATTTGACAGCCACGTGGAAGATTCTTATTCATTCCATAACAATGCTGTGACCTCCAGGTTATTTAATCCATGTTTCTATCTTCAGGCAATTCAGAATCTAAATTAATTTAAATAAATGAGAATTTCTATTGTATTTAAATAGCAAAGAGATTTCACCATTTCCCTCCATAATCCACCTCAGTATTTTAACAACTCTGAAAAATTTTCTTCTGTTTAACCTCTATCTCCAAATGAACAATCCTCTACACACTTAAAAGCATTTTTCGTAGAAATACAGATCAGCAATTTCAGGGGGTTGATTCTACATATTGACTATTTCTCCAATAATATTCTTCTTTCAAGGCAAGAATAATCAAAACCATAAGAATATTTCATATCTCACAATAAAAGAAGAGAAGATTAATTATGTCTTAGTATGATTGCCTTTTTATGAGGACCTTAAATTATACTGTGGAGATTATTTAACTTTAGAAGTATTTCTCAGGCATTATTACCAGATTTTGCAAATGCAATTTCCATTCTACAAATAAATAAAATTGGACATATTTCCTTGTTTTGTAGTTAATTATCATTTAAAATCTGTAGTTAATATGATCAATCATTACTGGATTATAAACCCCATGAAGGTAGGGTCTTTATATTTATTAAACTTCTTATGTTTACTATGTATTTACTAAACTCCAGAGTCTAGCACAGGACCATATATATATATTGTAGATGTATAATAAATATTTGGTTGTTTTTGATAGAGGTAAATAAAATGAATGTCAAAATAAATTATGAGAACCGAAATCAAAACAGAATTCCTTACTATAAAGGTAAACCTTCTCATTCAAGATTCTATAGGTCATTAATCACTGACATGACATACATTCTTATAGAGTTTTTTTCCTATGTGTTGCTATGGTTATCTTTATTACATTTATAGTAGAAAACAGATTCAGAGCACACAATGGAAATGTTTATGAATAAATGCATACTATCCTCCCAAATGGCCTATTGATATTTTGCAGTAGTTAATGTTAACATGCAATAACTTGGCAAACCTCATCTTAATGATTAAGTTACATATTTCTAAAGTAGCTGTCTGAAGTGCTATCTCTGGTATTGCCAAATTATTTGATCTGAAATGATCCTCTGATCCATGAAATCTTCCATTTTCTATCTCATTAAATCTCTGGAGAAACCTGAGAGAACAGAAGTAAGCTGAATGAATATTTTAATTCTTTAGTCTAGAGCTACTACATGTATATAGTGAAATCTCAATTAAATAAAAACTTCAAGGAACAGTTTTTTATTTTAGCTTTTGCTAATGAAAATATGTTCATTCACTTCCTAGACTTAGGTCTATAAAGGGAACATAACTGAACTGTGTAGTAAACATAGATATTAAGGATGGATTAGAATGGGCAGAATTTGTACTGATTTCAGCACATGTATGTCTTGAGAGTTTTTCCCCCTCCCTTGCAACTGGTGCTACTACCAATACCTACCCATAAATCCATAAATTGAATCAGTTTGTCCTTTCTCCTAAAAGTTCAGACATGAAAAACAATTCCAGTTATCTTGTGAGTACCTGTTATATTTTGAAACCCACCGACCCTAAGTTAAAGTGAAATCAAGGGGCTTTGGGAATTTATCTCCTCAGTTATCCCAAGCAGGTGAATCCTTACACCTTACACCTTAGGGGTAAGAGACTTTCAGAGGAAATATCCTACCTTGTAACCTGTTTTGATGCTTCATAATATTATCAGGAAATTCTATCCAAGAGAAATTATTATTTTATATTATATTAATAATCAAGGATTAAATCAGGATCCAAACTTTTCTTTTTTATTTATTTATTTAGGAACTAGCTCCTGTTGGTTAATCAGTCTCTGAAGGACAAAGTTGATTGATAAAATTGCCTAAATCCTCCTAGAACTTGTTCCTCTATCTTTGGGGAGGATCACACTCAAAATAGGAGATTTTTTTAAAAGTATAAATAAAATTTAATCTAGGTGAATTCCTGCAAAGTATTACACCCATATCTTTGTACTTTCCTCTCCCAACTCATGAAGAAGGAAACCAACCAGGTGGTCTAGGTAGAAATAGATCATTTTGTCCAAATTGCTTGGAGGTAGCTGAGTCTCATGATTAAGCCATGTTCTCAGTAAGAAGAGCTGAAAACTTTTAGCCCACTTCCTTTCTAATATGCCTATCCCCTCACTAATTGTTTACCAGTTAAGGTTAATTTCTCCAAGTAGGGACATTGCCTATTAAAAAAATACTTAAGGCACCTGGTGTCTCCATTGGGTACCTTTGATCAGGGAGAGAAATCACTGAGCATTAATTTATTGATTATTAGCTAGTCAAATTATTAAATTGGTAATTGATTACCCAGAAATTCTGTCTCTTGGGTTTTTCCATTCATGTTATACTTTTTAACTAATGGAAATTCCTAATTCATAGGATCACAAGATAATACTTAACAAAGTCAGAGCCCATTTGGAACAATCTTCTTATTGTTAAAGATGAGAAAAATAGGACCTAGATAGATTACATGACTTACTCAGTGTCACATGGCTAATACATGTTAGAGGGGTGCTTTGAATCCAGATATTCTTGATTTTTAAGTCCAGTGCTCCTAGTTTTGCCACTTATGTTAGGCAGCTAGATGACAATGTTGATAGAGTGCTAAGCTTATGTCAGAAAGACTTAATTCAGATCTAGCCTTAGACACTTAGGATTGTGTAACTCAGGGCAAGTCACTTATCTTCAGTTTCTTCATCTGTAAAATGGGGATAATAATAGCTCTCATGTCCCAGAGTAAAATGAGGGTAAAATGAGATAATATTTGTATAGTGTTTTATAAATTGTAAATTATTATGTAAATTATATCTGTTATTATTATTATTTTGCCTTTCCAAACATTTTGTGCAGTTTTTATGGTTGAACTCAAAAGAGTCTTTCTTTTAGTGTTCTTGAGCCGCTTAACAGTTATATAATGCCAAAGGTCTTCTTTGATTGTGTATGACTCATTCCAATTTTTAAAAAAGCAATAAGTAAAAAGATAATGATTACTCGAGGGAGACCTTTCCTTAATTTTGTTTTTGGATCAACCAAATTAGCAAGTTCCATGATTTTCACTATTATAGGGAATTCCCAGGTGAGGAAACTACCTCTACTCCTAAAGATTTGTACTTTTGCTGCAATTTATCATTATGAAGAGTTTCCCAGAGCCCTGAAAAATTAAGCAACATATTATCTAGGGTTATATAATCAGCATGTGTCAAAAGTGGGATTTGAAGCCAGGTCTTCACTCTTTTGAGATTGGCACACAATTCACTACACAACAATCCTTCAATAGGGTTGAACAGGTCATATTTGAGAGATCTATAGATTTTATTTCTAAAAACAAAATCTCACTTAAAATATAGTGGTATTAAGAGGGAAATGTTATTAAAATTTTACTATTTTTGACATTCTCTTAAAAAACTTAAGTTCTGAAATTTCCCTTCCCCCAAGCTTCTTCCCCATCCATTGAGAATACAAATAAGATAATTCATGTGAAATCGTACAAAACATATTTCCATATTAGCCATGTTGCAAAAACAAAAACATGAGCAAACAAGAAAAACAAAGGGAAAGAATTATATTTCATTCTGTACTCAGAAATCATTTGTTCTTTCTCTGGAGCATTTTTTTTATCATGAGTCCTTAATTGTCATAGATCATTTTATTAATCAAAGTGGCTAAGTCTTTTGCAGTTGATCGTTGTTACAATATTGCTTTTAATGTGTACAAGGTGGTTCCGCTTATTTTACTTTGCAACTATTCATATAGGTCTTCCCAGGTTTTTCTAAAACCATTCCCAAGAAGACAATATTTTAAAAGGACTTTACACTCTTCAATTTAACTGTTAAATATTCCATACCTATCCCACAGAGCCTCAAATAGCTCTTTCCCTCTTTTAGAGCATAAGATTGCTCAGGCTTGAAAGGTAGAACAGCTGTTCCCTGGAATTTTGTGGGCCTGTATTTAAGGCATCTGAATAGTCAATTGACATAGGTAGTAAGCATTAAGTGAAGTTACTAGATCTGAGGTATATGAAAAGTGGTTTAATTGGTGTATTGATAATAGGAGAGCTAGTCCTAGGATACTGTTAAGAGAATCAGAGAAGTAATGTGTGTTCATGAAAACTGGTATTTTTGTGATAAAATCATAACAAGTACAAGAAGAGCTGAGTATATTTGTGAGAATTGGGAATTGTTGTGCTTGAGGGAATGGTGTGAATGTGGTTTCTCTGTGGTTCTTGCCAGAGAATCAGGCTGTGATTCATTCAGGCTGAAGTTCACAGCCCAGAAGGTATTTTGAAACTTGATGAAAGAGTGTGAGTGTGTGTGATGAGAAAAATGGAGGTATGGGTTGGAGAGAAGAGGGAGGTAAGAAGAGGGAGAGAAGAAAAGGAAGGCTAGACTATGATTTTGGTCCTACTACTGCCTAGTGCAGAAATAGTCACAGTAGACAGCTATGATGAAGACTTTGATGTCAAGTTTCTGATTCACCATAGTCTCAGTAAAGGGAAAGTGAGTTTCCAGAGAAGAATAAGGATACCCATATGCAGGACTTGTGTGTAATTTAAGGTCCAGTCAGGCCAGTCTCTCTGCCTCACTTAAATCCAATTCACTTGTAAGTCATATCACCTTCCTAATATTATGGTCCTCTTTGATAATAAAGGATAAACAATAACGATTCATATATAATTCTATGCTTTTGCTAATTCTCTTCTTTCCTCCATGAATACCCTTCCTGATCCTGGCTCTTATGTCCATCATTTCCTTTTAGCAATTGTCTTCTGATTAAGTACATTCAATTCTGTTAATTTTATTCTAGGAACTTAGTACATTTCACAGTTTCTAATCATATTGTCTAACACTTTATCACTTGTTGCTTAGCATTCCCTCTCTAATATTTTCCTGTGAGTGTTTTATTTTCTTAGCTTGGTTATAGCCAAGAACTATAATATAAGAATGTACATTCTCCTTGGTTTATATTCTTTTTTTTAATTTTATTTTTTTATTTTATTTGCATAACATATGTGTGGGTAATTCTTCAACAATAACCCTTACATAGCTTTCCGTTACAAATTTTTCCCCCAACTCCCCACCCCTCCCCTAGATGGCAGGATATCCACTACATGTTAATTATGTTAAAATATTGGCAAATCGAATATATGTATACATATTTCCAAAATTGTCATGGTTGTGCAAGAAAAATCTTGTCTACACAAACGATGTATCAGATAAAGGAAACACAATGTAAGCAAACATCAATCAAGGAGTATGAGAATGTTATGTTGTGGTCCACATTTCACATCCCTCTCTCTGGGTGTATATGGCTTTCTTCAGTGAATAGTTGGAGGAGGTTTGAAACATTTCATTGTTGAAGAGAGCCATGTCCATCAGAATTGATCGTCATATAGTACTGTTGTTGCTGTGTATAATGATCTCCTGGTTCTGCTCATTTCACTCAGCATCAGTTCATGTAAGTCTCTCCAGGCCTCTCTGAAATCATCTTGCTGGTCATTTCTTACAGAACAATAATATTCCATAATATTCATATACCATAATTTATTCAGCCATTCTCCAATTGAAGGACATCTATTCAATTTCCAGTTTCTAGCCACTACAAAAAGGGCTGCCACAAACATTCTTGCACATGTGGGGCCTTTTCCTTCCTTTATGATTTCTTTGGGATATAAGCCCAATAGAAATGCTGCTGGGTCAAAGGGTATGCACAGTTTGATAACTTTTTGAGCATAGCTCCAAATTGTTCTCCAGAATGGCTGTATCCGTTCACAGCTCCACCAACAATGCATCAGTGTCCCAGCCCTCCCACATCCCCTCCAACATTCATCATTA
>JAJPUD010013315.1:26811-44674 GCA_023553655.1 Myrmecobius fasciatus
TCCTTGCATCTCTCTTAACTTCTCCTCTAGGAATTTGGATGCTATACTACTTGGTGCATATATGCTAAGTATTGATACTGCTTCAATGTCTATGGAACCCTTTAGTAAAATGTAGTTTCCTTCCTTACCTCTTTTAATTAGATCTATTTTTGTTTTTACTTGATCCGAGATAAGGATTGCTACCCCTGTCTTTCTTTGTTCACCTGAAGCATAGAAGATTCTGCTCCAGCCCTTTACCTTCACTCTGTATGTATCTCTATGTTTTAGATGTGTTTCTTGTAAACAACATATTGTAGGATTCTGGCTTTTAATCCAGTCTGCTACCTGCTTCCGTTTTATGGGAGAGTTCATCCCATTCACATTCACAGTTAAAATAACTATATCTGTATTCCCTGCCATCTTATTTACCCAGAGTTATGATTTTCTCTTCCCTTTCCCCTCTCTCCCTTCCCCCCTCCCCAGTACTTTGCTCTTGATGACCACCTCCCACCAATAATCCTCCTCCCTTTAGAGTCCCTCTCTCCCCTTTATACCTTTCCCCTAATCCTTCTATTGGTTTATCCCTTTCCTTTTCTCTCCTCCCTCCTACCTTCCCACAAGGAGGGTCAGGCCTTTCTTTGAAGCCAAATGTGTCTGATATACTCTCTTAGAGTCCAATCTAATGAGACTAAGGTTTACACAATACTCATCGCCCTCCCTTCTTTCCCTCAATTATATTAGATCTTCTATGTCTCTTTATGAGATTTTGCCTTATTTTACCTCCTTTATTTTTACTTTATTTTGCCTCCTTTTCCCTCCTCCCCCCTTTTTCTTTTTCAGTATGGTATCCCTTCCACCTCTAATTTCTTTTCCATTATTATCAAAGAAAAATCAAATTATACTGCCATTCTTTAAAGGATACCTATAGTAGGAATACAGTTCTCAAGAGTTTTCCTTTTTACCTTTTTATGTTTCTCTTGAGTTCTCTATTTGGAGGTCAAATTTTTTGTTCAGATCAGGTCTTTTCAATAGAAATAGGTGAAATTCTCCTGTATCATTGAATGACCATCTTCTTCCCTGGAAGATGATGGTCATTCTAGCTGGATAACTTATTCTTGGCTGTAATCCAAGTTCTTTTGCCTTTTGGAATATCTGGTTCCAGGCCCTTCGATCCTTCAGTGTGGAAGCTGACAGATCCTGTGTAATTCTAATGACAGTTCCTCGGTATTTGAACTGTTTCTTTCTAGCTGCTTGCAATATCTTTTCCTTGATGCGATAGTCCTGAAATTTGGCCACGATATTCCTTGGGGTTTTAATTTTGGGGTCTCTTTCTGGAGGTGATTGGTGAATTCTTTCAATGCCAATTTTGCCTTCTGATTCTAAAACATCAGGGCAATTCTCTTTCATGATTTCCTGGAAGATAGCAAACAGGTTCTTTTTTTTCATCGTGGCTTTCAGGGAGTCCGATAATCCTTAAATTGTCTCTCCTGGATCTGTTTTCCAAGTCAGTTGTTTTTCCTAGGAGAAACATATTTTCTTCTATTTTTTCATTTTTTTGTTTTTGTGTAACTGATTCTTGAAGTCTTATTGAGTCATTTACTTCTAGTTGTTCAATTTTAATTTTTAAAGTATTATTTCCTTCAGTTATCTTTTTTAGCTCCTTTTGTAGCTGGCCAATTGAATTTCTTGATTCAATGCATTCTTTTTCCATTTTGCCAGTTTTATTTTTCAGTGAATTGTTGTCTTTTTCCAATTCACCAATTTTGTTTTTCAGTGAACTGTTGTCTTTTTCCAATTCACCAATTTTGTTTTTCAGTTCACCATTTTTATTTTCCAGTGAATTGGTGATTTTTTCCAATTCACCAATTTTGTTTTTCAGTGAACTGTTTTCTTTTTCCAATTCACCAGTCCTATTTTCCAGTTTTTGATATTTCTGTTGCCCTGATCTCAATTTATTTCCCCATTCTTCTTCTAGCTCTCTTTTGAGATTCTTAATGCAATCATCCAGGTAAGCCTTCTGAAAGGGAGACCAACTTAAGTCTGCCTTTGTGGCTTCATCTGGGATTGTTTTCATAATGTCAGGATCTGGGGACTGTTCTATTTTTTCTCCTTAAAAGCTTTCTATGGTGAGAGCTCTCTTTTGCTTCCTGCTCATGATTTAAAGTTGGGATATTGGTCAAAAACAGAGAAAACTGCAACAATTTGTATTTGCCCTGGGGCAGTTTGCCGAGTTGACTTCTGGTCTGAGGCTGGTCTGGCTAGATCGCGCTAGGACCACGTTTTCAGCTGCTCTCGATCCACCCTTTTCCAAAGGCAGATCTGCCAAAGCACCCTCCCGCAAGCAGAGCAAAGTGGCCCAGGCGTCTCCCAGGGGCTTCCTGGGTGCCCAAAATCCGCCCCTCTATTGCAGCCCTGACTTCCACCCCGGCTGGAGTCTGATCGTGACCAGCGGCCGATTTCCCCTGAGGCTAACCTTCTCTGGAGTTTTTTCAAGGTAGATCTTTGATAGATGTGCATTGTAGTCCAAATGCTTGGCAGGGCCCTCACTCAGAAACCAGTTGGAAGGCTTACTTTGTCTGGGTTTGAGGGAATGTCCCAGGAGTTCACAGAGAAAGCTGTTCGCAGTTCGCCATCTTGGCTCCGCCCCGGTTTATATTCTTTAAGTATTTACTACAGTGCTGGTCACACACAGAAGCTTGCTGCTTGAATAACATGTTTAGATTATTCTGATCCTATAACTGAAATGAGGGAAGTTTTAATATACTGGATTGATGTTTATTTCAATTATATGTAGTGTTTTATTACAGTTTTATGCTCTTTTTTTAAATCACAAAATATTTTTGAGTCTCTTATCATGCTCATTAGTACAAAATTACCTTTATGTATTCTCAATAAGTCTCAAGAATATTATAAAAGTAAGATAGCAGTGCTACATACTGAAAGACCATTTGGTCTAGGGATGTAATTAATCAATCAACAAGCATTCATTAATCACCTACAATGTGTTGTTTTTGTACTAAGTTCCAGGAAAAAAAGTCCCTCACCACGAGCTTCATGAGAGAGTTAACATATAAATATATAGGTATATATAAACCAAATACAAGATAAACACAAGATTTTTTTTAAGGAGAAAGGTATTAATTATTAGATGCATTAGAATGGTCTTATGTAGGATATGATTTTTTAAAAAAATTTCAACAGTATTTTTTTTCTAATTACATGTAAATATAGTTGTCAACATTCATTTTTGTAAGATTTTGAGTTCCAAATTCTTTTTCTCCCTCCCTTCCCTCTTCCCCAAGAAAGCATGCAAAAAGATACAATTATTGGACCAAGTCTTGAAGATAAATAGGGATTTCAAAAAGTGAAGGAGAGGAGAGTACTTTGCAGGCGTGGAAAGGTGCAGATTTCACCAGCTACTACCATCATATAACTTTTGGTGGTATAATGGATAGTGGCAGGTCTTGGAGTCAGGAAGTCTTGAATTCAAATCCATCTCAGACTAGCTGTCTGATTCTGTTTGCCTCAGTTTCTTTATCTGTAAAATGAGCCAGAGAAGAAAATGGGAGACCACTCCATTATTTTTGTTAAAAAAATTCTAAATGGAGTCACAGTCACACAGGACTGAAAGGGCTGAACAACAACATAATTTTAGTCTATAGACCTGGGTTTTTTCATGTCTGTAAAATATGTATAATAATAGTTGCCCTTCTTAAGCTTATGTGTTGTCAGGATAATCTATGTGAAAGTACTCTGAGAAGCTAAAATATGATATAAATGTAGGGCCCTGAGTATTAAAATAGTTATTGAAAGTTCCAATAGGAAAAGCTTGGTCCTATCACAAAATGGCAGCTTTAGTCCCCAACTATATGCAATATTGCAGTTTCTATTAGATAGCATTAGAACCCCAAACTGGTATAGAAATTTAGATATATCAAGCAATTAAGCACCATATGTCATCAACAAGTGGAATGGGATATCTCAAGATGTAGTCTTTTCCTTTTCTTATAAGTCTTTAAGAAAATTCTGGATGACCATTTAGCAGATATGTTATGTGGTGATTCCTTTTGGGTATGGATTGTACTCAATGGCCTCTGAGTTCCCTTACAATTCTCAGATTCTGTGATTCTATAATAAATTTTTGTTGAATTAAATTGAATAAGATCTGAAGCTCACCTCTCTCCATTGCTACTTATGTGATAGTTAATTTCAAACAAGTCCAACTGAGCTTGTTCAACTCAATTCAATCCAGCCCAATCCAATCCAAACGTGTTCTTTGTTTTGTTTTGTTTTTATTTATTAAAGCTTTTTTATTTTTCAAAACATATGCATGGACAATTCTTCAGCTTTAGCCCTTACACAACCTTGTGTTCCAACTCCCCCACCCCTTTCTCCATGCCTTCCCCTAGATGGCAAGTAGTCTAATATATGTTAAACACGATAGAAACATATATTAAATCCAATATATGCATACATATTTGAACAATTATCATGCTGCACAAGAAAAATCCAATCAAACCAGTTTTTAAAAAAAGCAATCCAAATGTTTTCCAAAGATTATGTGCAAAGAACTTAATCATGGGAGAATTCTGGGAAGATGATGGGAGTAGGTTGGTAAATTTCAAGTTCTCTGGATTTCCCCCATAAAGAGAACAAATTTGTGTCTCAGGGCCAACATAGATTGGTGAAAAGCCAAGAAGATTTAGAAAAGAGTAGGGATCTTCCTGATACAATCCAACAAGATCTGAGGAAAGACCCCAGTCAGAGATTAAGTTGTCTGAAGTGCAAACACCTCCAGGCTAGCTCCATAGAAACACCAAGTTGGGGTCCTTTGGGCTATCCAGTTCTGCCTGGAGCCTCAGCAGGAACCAGATAAACTTTCACGTTCTGTACTATTTGTCTAGTAGGGTTTGAGTCCAGGAAGTCAGACTATTTGTCTAGTAGGATTTGAGTCCAGGAAGTCAGGGTGAACCTCAGCCACTGTGGACAAGAAGGAACCAGCACTTGGTCAGTGAAGAGTAGGTGGGCAGAGGCACTTCTGGTTGTGGGCATTTGCAGGAGATTGGGAATTTTTGGTTTGGGGTTCCTGGTCAGACTGGAGAGCTGAAGGAAAGATTGAGGCATCATTCTCTCACTCCATGATTAGAGATACATTAATATATCTTATTTAAAAAAATGAACTGGCAAAGAAGAAAGAACCCCACCACTGAAACATACGGTATCAGTGAAGATTGGGATTCATCTTCAGAGGAGGATATTTTAGTTAAAAAAAAAAGCTTCTACCCCAAAGAATAATGTGAAATGACTCCCTACCCAGAGAGAATTTATAGAAGAACTCAAAAAAGAATTCAAAACCAAATGAGAGACATTGAGGAAAAGTTAAAGAAAAAAACTAAAATCATGCAAGAAAAACAAGAAGATTATGAAAAAAGTTAACTAATTAGAAAAGAAGACTCAAAGATGAAAATAACTCTGAAAATTAGAATTGGGCAAGGGGAAGTCAGTCAAGCTATGAGAGACCAATAAAAAACAAAACAGATTATAAGAATGAGAAAATCAGAATGTGAAACATCTCATAAGGAAAATAACAGATCTAGAGAACAGATCAAGAAGAGAAAATGTAAAATAACTGGTCTGCCAGAAAGTTGCGACCAAAAAGAGGATCTTTACACTAGAATGTAGAAATTAATTCTGAAAAGTTGTCCTGGAGTGATAGAACATGAGGGGAAAGTAGAAATTTTTAAAATCCACTCATTACCATCTCAAATAGATCCTCTGTGGAAAACACATGGGAATATTATTGCCAAATTTAAGCCCCAGATCAAAGAAAAATTTTTTCAAGAAACATGAAAAAACAATTCAAATACACTGGATCTACAATTAGAACTGTACAAGACTTATTAGCAGCTACAATAAAAGACCACAGGTCTTGGAATCATATCTACAAATAAGCAAAAGAACTAGGCCTGCAGCCAAAAATATCATATCCAGCAAAATTATATATAATTTTCAGTGAGAAAAAATGGACATTCAATGAACTTGCAAATTTTCAGGACTTCCTATCAACCAAATCTGAACTTAACAGAAAATTTAATAATACTAATAATTTGACCTAATATCAAAGAGCAATTTTAAGAATTCAACATGGACACAATATTTAAACACAGACAAATGATTTAGGCTTTTTTACATGGGAAATGTATACTTTATGCTTAAGATTTATATTAACAATAAGGTAAACGCAAAAGAAAGATTGGCAGAATAAAGATAAAATAGTAATCATATTATATAGATGAGTTGCAGAGGAAGAATAGACACAGAGGCATTAGAAGGAGGAGGGCTCTTAGTTGTGAAAACCTACTCACATCAGGAAGGGGTTCAGTAAGCAACACAACATATATACCATGAAGGGTATAGCACCCTCCAAAATCTATATAGAAATAAGGGACAATGGATAGATGGATGGGGAAACAAAAGGTGAAGGAAGAAGACAAAGGAGGAATCTCTGAGTGGGTGGAGATTAAGTAATAGTAAGCCAAGTTATGGAGCAGAATTTAATGAGAGTCAGCAGGGATAGGAAAGATGTGCATATGTGAGGTGTGTGTGTGTGTGTGTGTGAGAGAGAGAGAGAGAGAGAGAGAGAAAGAGAGAGAGAGAGAGAAAGAGAGAGAGAGAAAGAGAGAGAGAGTGTGTATATGTATGTATATATCTACATATGCATACATAAATAAACCTTTTCTTAATTGTAGCTTGCTTGGATATTGTGGGGATGAAAGGGAGTATGTGTGTATATATATGTATGTATATATTACATATATATTAGAGATACATATATTAGTGATACACTAATACATCTTATTTAAAAAAAATGAACTGGCAAAGAAGAAAGAACCACACCACTGAAACATATGGTATCAGGGAAGATTTCTTTACTATAACCTGCTTGGGGGTGGGGGGATGAAAAAGGGGGAAAAGAATAAAATAAAAAATGTGTGCAGCACAGAATAAAAGAACAATTTATAAGGAAGTGGAAAAAAGACAAATATTTATGAATATATTTCTTCTACTAATATATACTTTCTTGAATTGGTATTTATTGTTATATATTTTGAATCCTCCCTGATGTTCTGCTGGGCACATGATAATATTCTCTTTTCTTTTGTTTAATTTTGTTTTGTATTGATTTTCTGTTTTTCTGTTTTCTTATTTTGTTTGTTCAAATAAAATAAATTTGGAAAAAAGTAAAGAATTTAATCTTGTTTATCTCAGTTTATTTATCTATAAAATGAGATGGAAAAGGAAATAATGGACCACTCCAGTATCTTTGTCAAGAATACCCTAAATGGAGTCATGAAGGGTCAGACATGACTGAAAATAATTAAACAACAACAAAATGTGTAAGGGAAAGCATAGGCACAATCAAAAGAAAAAAAAAATAACAACAGGTTTTTGACCTCAGGAAGCTTATAATCACTTAATCTCTTTCAGTTTTCAGTTTCAGCATCCGTAAAATCAAGGAGCTGATCAATGATCTCTAAGATCTCTTTCAGTCCTACATCAATATTCCCAAAATTATAAAATGAGTTATTAGCATCCTTGTTTTCTTGAGGATATTAGCTTCAGAGTGGAAAATAACAGAGTGAGAGTATACATGATGAGATCACAGGAGAAAAGGAAATGTTGTTAGCATAGATTTTAGAGATAAGATTTAGTGTTCAATTGACACTATCTTCCTTTTCTAAATAAGATTTTGTAATTTAAATAGCAATATTAATCAGCCAAGGTAATGAGTGTTGTGTCTGCTTATTTCACATCTGATTCTCCCAAATTGGGAAGGAAAACAACAACAATGATGATAAAGCATAGTATTGTTGTTACTCAGAACAGGACAAGAATTTGATTTAAGAGGAAAACAATTGTACATAGCAACATCAAATAGTAACATCATTTCCTATTTTCAGTGGGAAACAAGGGATGATAGTGTGTACTTTCTCTAAATTTAGCCAAAGTTGTTAAGAAATCTTAATTGATCCTCTATGAACTCCATTCTTCTGCACTTTATTGTACTCGCTCCAGCCCAGATTGTTCATTCTACTAGTAGGTATTAACTCTTGAAGTTAAGGCTCTTTGTCTATATACTGATATATTTAAAAACAGTACTAAGAGATGTTTCTTTCACATCCATTTCCTCTGTCTTTTTCTGAATATGTATAAGTATAGGTATATACCTATACATCTATGAACTCATTAGACCTATACTCAGATATTTTGTCACATACAGAAAAAAAAGATTGAATAGGGGGAGTGTTATGAGAGCACAGAGAGGGCTTGCTTATATTCTTATTAGGAGGTTTGAAAGAAAGGTTGGCCCAATAGAAGGGAACCATAATAACAAGAATATGGAGGTAATGATTTAGAGACAGAAGTGGGGTTGGTGGTTACTGGGAAAAAGAAACACATACCTTATCTCACAATATCAGAACCTGGAGCAAAGCCATGCAAAAATTAAAGCTCTGTAATTTATATGTGAGGGCAGTGGAAAAGGAAGGATTGATACAAACAGAGACAACACTAACTTTTTGCTCATTTAATCATTTGACTAATTTCTATGCAAATTTATTTTTCTTGCTTGTTTAAAACATGTCAGACTATAGAAATATTAAAATAGAAAAAAATCAACTCCGTGAATATGTAGGATTGGGAATGCAAGAGATATCTCAAATCAGGCCAGCTTACTGTATTTTGGTCCAATTTAGGTAAACTGCTTTTGAATTATGGATGTCAGACGATTCCTACTGGTGAAAGATCTGCTCTTTATCTACTAAATTTCCACTGGGTATCTCTGCAACATATTAAATATTGAAAACTGATCTGAATTAAAATTGTATTATTCCATGGTTGGAGTTTAAAATTCTGAGTTCAACATTCCCTACTTTAATTAGAATTTAAATTATCTTTTGATTTTTTCAGGATATGGCAAATAGAGGTCAACCTATCATCAGCAAGCATATATTGAGCACCTAGTGCTGATTATTACACTAGGTACTGGGAGCAAAAGGGGAAGTTAGAATAGAAACCTTATAGCACTTATAAATTAGAGTAATTACATATGGGTGCTGTACAGTGGATAGAGTGCCAGGCTAGATATCCAGAAGATTCATTTTCCTGAATACAAATCTGGTTTATGACACTTAATAGCCATGTGACCCTGAACAAGTCACTTAACCCTGTGTATCTCAGTTTCCTTATCTGTAAAATGAGCTAGGAAAAGAAATGACAAATTAGTATCTTTTCCAAAAGAGGTTAGAAAGACTCAGACATGATTGAAAACAACAAAACAACAAAAATAATATAAGTATATGACACGTGCTCGTGCACACACACACACACACACACACACACAACTCAAGACAAATTTCAGAGCACCAAGTTAACCCTGCATGTACTTGCTTTAAAAATTAAATTATGAACTAAAATGTCTACTTGGCAAAGCATAGAAATGATATTCTCATTGCTGTTGCTCTTGAGCTATCATTGCTATCTGAACTATTTTTTTAATTTTAAATCTAAATCTTAAATGTCTTTTCTTACTCAATAATATGTAGTTTTATCTGTATTTGAACAATGCTATATCACCCATAAGTAAATATAACACCACACAGAAAAAATTTCTCTATTCCTAAAAAGTTTAATGAATACTATAAAAAATTGAGGTGGGAGAAAAAAGAAATTTTCTTGTTTTATTTTTTTACTTTTTTAAAAATGTATTCAATATACTCTACCAGAACCTGAAATAAAGAGATTTGTCTTTCTGGAGTCACATTCTTGTCATGACATCAGCAAATCTGTTTTGATTTGATGATCAGCAACAACAGCAAAATCCTTCATGAAATGGACATTCAAACCAATGTGCATTGTTAAGGGCTAATGGAATCTGACACTGTACCTGGAGCATCAATTAGGGCTTTTGTCTGGCTTTAGATTCCCTCCAGGGAATTGACAGGAGACAGTTGCTCAGGAACTTTGGAGTAGAGATTTTGTTACAGAGTTGGATCCCAAAGTTGCTCACTGAAGTTTTTTAATAACTTTTTATTCATTGTTGTTGAATTGTTTCAGTTTTGTCTGACTGTTCATGACCCCTTTTGGGGAATAGTTTGCAATTTCCTTCTCCAGCTCATTACAGATGAGAAAACTGAGGCAAATAGGGTTAAGTGCCTTGCCCAGGACCACAAGCTGGAAAGTGTCTGAGATCAGATTTGAAATCAGGAAAATGAGTCTTCCTGACTCTAAGTTGGGCACTCTAAAGGCACTATAGTACTACATTGTTGCCTTGATTAAGCAGTTACTATATGCCAGGAACTTTGCTAAGCATAAAGATTATTCTCAATAATATGCACACTAAAGGATAAGATTTATGTTTTTTGGGCCTCCCAACTTTTTCTGGTATTACTTTTTCTTTGATTTTGGTGGTGATCGCAGAGAATAATAATTATTATGATAACTGTGTAAGTATACTAGAGAAGTATACATTATATATTTATGAAGTATACATTATATATTTGTGAATCTATATTTCATAAGTATATACTGTATAAAAATTTATTAAACAGCTAAGAAATCCCCAAATTGGGGTCATGAAGAGTTGGGCTTGACTACAAATCTATAGAACAACAATACTGTATGGAACTCTGTGCCAGGAAAGACCCAAAGCTTATATAATGTCCTCCTTTTCCTCATGGAACTTATAGTCTAGAAGAGGAATGTGAAACATATTCAGATTAACTATAATTCATTTCAATCCAGAAAGTATTTATTGAATACCTACTATGTCTCTGACACCCTGCTATAATTCAATACTTAATGCATTAGGGAGCTTCAAAACAAAGTGCTTTATGAAACCCTAAGTGGTCAGTCAGAGGTTGTCAGAGAAGTCTTTACGGTGGAGATGGAATTTGAGTTGGTCTTTAAAATGTGCTTGGCAATTCAACTGACAAATTGGGAAAGAGAGGACATGTAAGGATCAAAGGCATGGAGATGCAAAACAAACAATACTTGTGGCATGAGAGGAAGGTTGGAGCAGAGAGCAGTGAAGTTTGGCTAGAGTAGAGAGAATGTAGTAGCATATAATACAGGCTGTGGCTGGGATGGTATGATCATGGTATTTATAGTATATTATATTGACATTTATATATTGGTATTTTATATTTATATATTGGTATTTATATATATGTATATATAATATTTATATATTGGTATTTATAAAGGATCTTGAATGCCAGGCAAAGAATTAAAAAAAAATTATTCTATAGGCAATAGGAACCTCCTGATTCTTTTTTTTTGGGGGGGGGGAGAAGGGTGGAGGGAGAAACAAAGTAATGATATGATCAGGTTTATACATAAAAGAGTTTAGATTAGTCTACAGGACAGTTTGCAAGGGGAGCAAGTGGAGATAGGGAAAGTTGTTAGGAGAATATTACAATAATCTAAGGACATTGTTGATTCCCTTACTTGTGAGTGTTCTGCTCAAAAGAATGCATTAATTTTTTTTAATCACTGAAACCTCCTAAGAAATCTTGAGGTTTATGGTAGATTTCTTTCTTAAGGACCATGCCTTAAATCTAAATCACTCTGGTTGTCATTGATTGCCCAGCAATAGGTCCTAGGCCAACCCCTAGTTGGTCATTGTTTGAGCCCTGATTGACTCAGAGTTATGTAAATAACAATTGTTTTTGCTTTATTTAGAAACACTGAAGTTCTTCCTCTTACAGAATGGATTTTTTTTGACTAGGTAGAAAAGGTCATTCTTTGCCTCAATTCTTACCTAGCCTTAATCACTAAATGGGCTTTGCCTCAGTCAAACTGAATCTGAATACACAGGGGTATATGATGCTTTGGAGACTTGTCCATTGTTCTGATTAGTTAGTCTAGTTTTTGTTCTTGAAGATCAAAATGACATCACTATGTTACAGTCACAGTAAGTTACAACTTACTGTATCTGATAAGACCAATACAAGCTCAGAATGTTCTGCCACAGGTCAGATATAAATAGACACTATGAATACTTGCAGTGGTTTCTCCAAGTTTGTGCATTTTGCCTTTTTACTGAGTTAATTCAATTCTGCTTTGCTCATAGAGCACAGCATCTTTTCTGAAGAAGCCATGTTATCCTGGATGGTCCCACGCCATACAATCAATTATACAGTACTTAAGAGAGAACTTTGGCTTTTTCTGACCACCATGTAAGCATTTGCCCTGTGTGGGTTCTCCATAAAATAGACTTTTTGGGCAATATACATTTGGCATTTGAAGAGTGGGCCAGCCCAGTGTAGTTGTAACCTCTATAATAAAGTTTGAATGCTTGGTGGTTTAGTTCAGGAAAGGTCCTCAGTGTCTGGTATCTTATCCTGTCAGGTGATCTTCTGAATTCTCCTAAGAAAATTCAAATGGAAGTGATTCAGTTTCCTGGCATGGCACTGGTGTACTATTCAAGTTTCATAGGCATAAAACAATGAGGTCAGCACAATGGCTCTGTAGACCTTCAGTTTGGTATTCAGTCTAATTCTTCTCTCCTTTGGAGCCTCTGAAACATTGAGCTAGTTCTGACAATGTATGTGTCAACCTTAGTATCAATGTGTACATACCTGGAAAGTATACTGCCAAGGTAAGTGAACTTATCCACAGTATTCAAAATTTCACTCTTTGTTATAACCAATAGTTCCACATATGGGTAGTGGGGTGGTAGCCGATAGAATATTTGTGTTTTCTTGGTGTTAATTGTTTGGCCAAAATGAGCAGAAGTAGCAGAGAATTGATCCATACTTTGATACATCTTGGAATCAAAGGCTGCATTGAGGGCACAATCATCTGCAAACAAAAAATCATATACCAATACTACCTGCACTTTAGGCTTATAACCTTTTCAAGTTAAAGAATTTACCATCAGAGTGGTAGCTGACTTTGATGTCATGTTTGTCTTATTGAAGGGAAACCAGATTTTGTTATAATTTTCTATAAGCCATCACAATAGCAGCATCAAGGGCTTTGGTCAAATCTAAAAAAGTTATATATAGATCTCTGTTTTGCTCCTGTAATTGTTGGGCACTAAACATTATATATGCCATTCTTCTGCCCCTTCTGAAACCACACTGGTACATATGCTTCTTCCAGGTATAGGATCAGCCCATTAAGGAGAACTTTGGCAGGAGTCTTGCCAGCATTGACTAAGAGAGAGACCCTTCTGTAATCGTCATAGGACAATCTTTCCCATTTCCCTTTATAAAGATGGACAATGGAGGCATAACCTTGTCTTGCCATATAATCTGGAAAAATTCAATCAGCTTTTGTAGGAGCAATGGATCCTCACCTTATAAATCTCAGCTGCAATAGAATCAGCACCAAGTGCTTTGACATACCAGAGTAGCCTAATGGCATTTGAAACTTCTTTAGAGATATTACTATGTGGATATCCAATGAAAAATGTAGGCTTTCTATCACTTGTCTTTCACTCACAATATATGACTGAGTCATGTGCTTTCCCCCCACTTTTTCTGGTCATCCATTCTGCTGATTTATACTATTTTCCCTGCAAAACTCTCCATCTGTGCACACAATTCTTCATATAGTTTTTCATACTCACTATGTGTTTCTTCATTACCCTTGTAAGACATCTTCTTTTCTTCAAAGACTGGTTTTCCATTGCATGTCAGCCATACAACATTCCTGAAAGAATATTGCTTTAAAAATATGATCTTTGTGTTAGGGAGACTTTTGAGGGTCATGAAAAGTACTATGTATAACCCAGCCTGCTTTTTTCTTCCTGTTTAGTTCCTGGCCTTAGATGTTCATATTTATGTTTTTAAGGAAAGGCTGCTTTTCCAATTGTATAAAAAAACTGCAGACTATAGGCATTCTTCATCTATTCTACTTCTCCATTTTGGCTAATTAGATAAAGTAATTTGAAATGAACAATAGCTAATGTTTATATATAATTTCGAAGTTTGAAACATGCTTTAGATGCATTATCTTATTTAGGGTTTACAATTCTGACTTGGTTATTATTATACCTATTTTCCAGATGAGGAAACTATAGTTGAAAAAAGGTAAACAAATACAATCTTATAATTGATTCAAAGGTGTAAAAAATGCACAATAGCATTTTGTATATATCTTGTATAGAATATTCCTCTTCCATTCAGACATTCTCTTTGAGGCTGACAATATCCTTTGGTAAACAATATGTAGCTTTTTATATATCACAAAAATCAGTGGGTCATAAAAATATTATCAGTGTTAAAATACATTTTAAAGCAAAAACAGAGGAGAATTTTGTTAGAGGAGAGCATTTAATGCTCATTTTTTTGCTACCAAATCAAATGATTTTTTAAAAACTAGATAAGAAACAATAAGCCCAAAGAAACTGAGCATTTTTTACACCTTTGAGTCAATTATGAGATTTTATATAGATGGAATGGGTTAAAGAATATTATGAACAAAAACCTACATATTTTCTCTAATACCTTCATCAAGGATACCTGTGCAGATTATTATATATGGGAAAGTAGAAAGCTAAGTCAGAAGTTAATTCGTTAGAGAATGAAGACAACAAATGTTTATTAAGTACCTACTATAAGCTAGACATTGTGTGAAGCAATTTACAAATATTATTTCAGTTAATCCTCACAGCAACATTAGCAGGTAGGTGCTATTATTCTTTCCTTTTTACAGTTGAAGAAACAGGCAGATAGTAATGAAATGACTTTCCTAAGGTCACATACCTAGTAAGTATCTGAGATCTGATTTGAATCCTGGTCTTTCTAACTCCAGAGTTTTATCCATTGAGCTATTCAGCAGTGGTGTTATTCTTTCTTTCATGTTTTTTTTTAAAATAATGAGATCTAAGTTTATTTTTGTCATGCTTTTGGTATTAGAGAATATCAAATACTATTTTTTAATCAAACTTGAGATTCAATCATGCAAGACCTATTTCTCTGAAAATTTATCCAGCTATTTTCTCCATTAAAAGTATATATATAAGTATATATATACTTTCTATACATTCATACGTACGTACATATATATATATACACATATATACTTTCTACTTCCCTATATAACACATTATGAATTATTATGTTGGAACCCAAATCTAGTAGCTTTGCATTTCTTGATGATGAAATGTATTTTGCTTCTTAAATAAAAATCTCCTCAAATATTTTCCAAGTTTTATTTGTCATCCAGCTTCTACTTTTTGTCCTTAAATGCCCTTGGAATAACTTTGCTTAGTTATGTCTCTTGCCAGGCTTTTCTAAAATTTGTTTTTTCCCTTAAGTTCCTTTCACTTTTATAAAGTGATACTGTTGACCATCTGCTTCTGTAAAGTTTCACAGACAAGTTTATATTTTAAAATAGTATTGCCCTTGGCTGCCATGTCTTTTTGCTTGGCAAGGAAATCTAATTTTACTGACTGGGGTCATTTCTTTAGCTTATAAAATGTCATTTTAGGCATTGATTTATATCAGTCTGTGTCAATGTCTTTTCTTTATGATTTTCCCATTTTTGATGCCAGTAGCTGATTTAAATAAACCAATTTGTTTGATATATCTTTGTCATTTTTATTCTTTCTTTTAGTTTTGTATTAATTTTGATCTTTGTTCTAACAAGTCACTACTGAACAGTTAATTCAGAAGTGACTTCCACATCCATAAAAAGCCAGTTCTTGTTTCTTACAACATAATTTCCTTTTAAATTATGCTATTTTATCCTTGCTTTGTCCTGTTCTCCTAACTCTTTTCTCAAAGAAAGTAGTCACTGTGAAACTTCTAAACTTCTGACTTTTCTTATTTATTTATTTTTTTACTTCTGAACCATAAATTCCAATGGCTTTTTTGGGAACCTCCTCTTTGCCCTTTTATACAATGACATCATTGCACATCAAAATATATGTTTATTTAGTTTAGAAGACTTTACTGAGATCTTCATAGAATTTTACTCCTCATTTTCAGCCAGATTTTGGCTCATAAACTACAATTATTTTCATGGCGTTATTTTTGCAAATGTTTATCATAGTTAGTATATCATTTCATGGGACATTTGGTCATCTCATATAATATTGAGAAAAGAGTCAATGAGAGAGTCCTGGAAAGACATTCTGTAGATATGGCTTATAAATTGAATTTACAAGGAAGTGAGGAATTCTAAGAGCTAAAGGTGAAGAAGAATCACATTCCAGGTATGTGGGAAATCTGTGCAAAGCACATACATGGAGTATCAAATTTGTTGTAAAGGGAGTAGCAAGGTGCTCAATAAATACTTGTTGAATGAATGGATGATCACTAGGCAATTAGTACTTATAACTGTGACATTTAAAAAAGAAATTGCCTCTCAAAACTTTTTTAAATATCACAGTTATAAGTACTAAAAATGTGAGATCATTGTCTTGGATTATTGAGTATGTTCTAGTCCAACTATTCATTGTCACTCTCCTTATGTAATATTTCATATTTCATTTTTGTGCTTTTGCATAGACTTTCTGCATACATGTAATTGAATACTTCCTTACCTCTATGTCTTAGAATTTCTCGAACTCTTCAGAGTTCATTTGTAAGCTATATCTGAAAGATGCATTTCTGGATCCCTGTAATTACAATATTCTCTCACTCATCAAATTATCACGTTTTAAAATTGTTGTATTCCCATAGTAGAACATAAATTCGATAATGGAAAAGTTGTTTTTTCTTTTGTCTTTGTGTCTTAAAAGCCTAACACAATCCTTTGATTGCTTAGTAAATGCTTTTTGTTACCAGAGAGTAGTTATGGCAGTGGAAGTATACTCAGAGTCAGAAGTTATATCAATGTCTCCATAATTCAGAGGCCACTTGTATTTTCATTATGTCTTGTCACTTCTCAGGAAATTCATTTTGTTGTTCATTCAAAGGTAAAAAGAAGGATCTTCTCCTGGGATAATTTTGGTTGAGTATTCTATTTCTTTTTTTGTTAATCTAAGACAATTATATTTTTGTAAATATTCATCTGATTGTTTTAAATTCTTCTTCATTGTGGTGCTTTCATTGACCCTTTTCATTTTGAATACTAGTAATCTGGCTATCTCTTCTCTTTTTTAAATCAAATTAACCAATACTTTACCTCTTTTATTTTATTTTTCATAAAACAAGTTACTAGTTTTATTAATTTGTTCAATGTTTTTTACCTTCAATTTTATTGATCTTTTTTATTTTACAGGATTTCCAATTTTTTAGTTGCAAAACCAATTCATTGACCTTCTTTTTCTCTCTTTTATTGATATATGTATTTAGAGGTATACATTTTTCCCTAACTGCTGCTTAGACTGCATTTGCACATTTTGGAATGTGAGATCACGATTGTTACTCTTTCTTTTTTTATTTCAGCTGAAACACAATACATTCTGCTCTCCTGTCCTTTATTTTTAATTCTTTGTCTGTCTAGCTATTTCAAGTATATCTTGTAAAATCTTAATTTCTAATCCATTCTGTTTTTTGCTTTCATTTTATGGATAACATTATCTCATTCACAATTCATTGCTATGACCACTAATATGCATTTCTTTCAATCCAATTTTCATCAGATTATCTTTCCCTTTCCCTCTTTTGTATTCTGTACCTCCTCTAAAATCTGTTTTGTTACTGCTTTATTTTATCTTTTTTTTAATCACCTCTCTTTAATTTCTCTCATCTTCTTTCCCTCCTACTTCTCTGTTGGATAAGATAGATTTCTATTACCAATTAAATGTGTGATGTGTGTGTGTGTGTGTGTGTATGTGTGTGTGCATGTGTGAGTAAATGAGAGAGAGAGAGAAACAGAGAGAGAGAGAGAGAGAGAGAGAGAGAGAGAGAGAGAGAGAGAGAGA
>JAJPUD010013316.1:0-13214 GCA_023553655.1 Myrmecobius fasciatus
TATAATTTATCCTATCTAGCATGTATTAGATTACCTGTCGTCTAGGGGTGGGGGGTGGGGGGAGGGAAAGGAAAAGCTTGGGAAAAAAAGTTTTTTTGCAAAGGTCAATGTTGAAAGGTCACTCATATGTTTTGCAAATAAAAAGCTTTATTAAAAAAAATTGTTGGTCTATCTGAAAGTCATGATTAAAAAAAGAGACTAGACATCATCTTTTAAGAAATTATCAAGGAAAACTGCTGTGATATTCTAGAACCAGAAAGTAAAACTGAAATTGAAAGAATCCGCCAAACTCCTTTTAAAGCGGTCTCAAAATGAAAATTCCCAGGAATATTATAGACAAATTCTAAAATTCCCAGGTCAAGGAAAAAATATTGCAAGCATCAAGAAAAAAAATCAAGTAATCACATGAAGTTAAAATCAAAATAACAAGATTTACTAGCCTCCATATTAAAGAAGCAAAGAAGTTTGTATATGATATTCTGTAGGGCAAAGAAGCTAGGATTGCAATCAAGAATCACCTGCCCAGCAAAACTGAATATAATCTGTCAGAAGAAAAGGTGGATATTCAGTGAAACAGAGGATTTTCAATCATTCCTGATGAAAAAACTAGACCTGAAGAAAAAATTTGATTTTCAAATATAGAACTCAGGAGAAATATAAGGAGGTAATCAGGAAAGTGATATCACTAGGGGCTAAATATGGTTTATTTGTTTACATTCCCACATAAGAGGATAATATTTGTAATTCATTAGAACTTTCTCATTATTGTGGCAGTTAAAGGACACAATTGTGATTATCTTACCCTGCAGTAAAGCCACAGGGGAATGGGGTATGGGAAGGGGGGAGGGTAATAAAAGAGAGGTTATATTGGGGGAGGGAGTGGTCAGTGACAAAACTATTTTAAGGAAGGAAGGGCACAAGGAGAGTGAGAATAGAAAAATAGAAATACTGTTAGCAATGGTAATCATAATATATATGGAATATCTATCTCTCTATCCATCTATAAAACTGCCATTTTTAAAAAAAAGATGCCATGATCCAATGATCATCAGATCAAATGATCTTAAATGATCGAAAAATATGAACTATGCTGAAAGGGCTTAAGTGATACATAGCCTTCTTGGCATAGGAAAGACACAAATATTTCTAGAACCCTTGCTACTCCAAATTATAGACCCAATATCAAGGTGTAACTGATACATAAGAACCTTGAAAAAATAATTCATACGCTCTCATTTCACACAATAATTTATTTTTATAAAGGCATTAGAATGCCTTCATAATCTTATCCATAGATATCAATTACTTGTGCAGTTTATCAATCAATACTGATCAGATGACTTCTATGCACAATCCTTTGTGCTAGATAATGGGGATACAATTTCAAGGAATGAAACAATTTCTATTTTCAATGAGACCATATTCTACATTTCTCATGGAAGATGTCAATGTACATCAACCCAAAATTGCATTATAAGTTCTAAACAAAGAAGTAACTTTCTGTAACCTCATCATAATTATCAGAAAACTACTGTTACCAATCACTGCAGAATAATCAGGCCCTAATGGAGAAGAATTTGTGAAAGCCAAGTGGTGTAGTGTTTAGATAAAAGTACTAGATAGGAGTCAAAAAAGGCCTGAGCTCAAATGTGACCTCAGATATTTACTAGCTGTGGGACTTGGAAAAAGCCATTTAACATTTGCCTCAGTTTCCTCATCTGTAAATTTGAGGTAATAATAATGCCCACTTCCCAGATTTGTTGTGAAGATAAAATGAAATTATATTTGTAAGTTTTTTGGAAAATCTCAGACTACTATAAAACTAATAGTTATTTTAACAACTAAACTGAGACAATAAATGCATTAGACATAGATGCTGAGTAAAAGAGACAGATAAAAGTAATAAATGGTTACCCTTTCTTCTGTCCTTTTCCTCTTTACTTTTCTCTCCTTTTCAGTTTTCCCATGTAAACATTTTTAGATGAGGACAAATAGGAAAAAATCCATCTTTTGAAAAATAAGAAAAGATCCATGTAGGGAAAATAGTATGGCTAGAATATGTTTAAATCTACTTTAATTACAACTTGGTTTCACAGTAGGTTGAGAATTAGTCCTGACTCTTGATTTATAGAATACAAAAAGAGAAGAAAAACTAAAAGACATTCTATTTACAGGTAACATCTCCTCCAACACTCTGGCCTTTAAACTCCCCTTATTCTCTGTGCTCGAATTGTAAAGTTTTGGAAAGTACTCAAAAAAGGAATTAAGATAGAATCAGTGATATCCCCCAGTGTTCTGAATATTGGCAAGTGTATCCTTTGAAGTTTAGTCTATGTAGAAAGGTAGAAGTTTCTGAGATTCTTTAATGTGACAGAGTAGATTTTCTTTCCCTGAGTATAAAAAGCTTTGTTCAGATCTTTACCATTAAGTGCTAGGAAGTCCAGGGGGAGTCTCTAGAGCTATGTTCTGCTTTAGACAAACTTCTTATTCTCTCAAAGCAGAGGAAACCTGAACAGACATTTGGGCTTCTGATTGAAGACTTCTGATGCCCCCCAAAATGTAGTGCCTTGCTCAAGTCTGAAAGGTAAGGTTAGTTCTACACTTTGATTATACACTGTTCAAAGTATCTTGTTCTATGCCCAAGGAAGTCATCAGCAGATGTGCATGAAACTGAGTTCAGTCACAGTATTCTGGTATGCATTTCTTTTTTACTTATCCAAGCAAAGTTGAATTTGTTGACAGTTTCTTATAACTCATTAGGTAAGGCACAAGAATGTAAATCATTTAACATATATGAATGACTAAATATGGAAAAAATCTTTTTTTTCTTTTTCTTTCCCTATCTATTCTTGTGATATCCATTCCCTGGCCTTTAGCACATGTGATTTACTAATGAGGACAGCTGTTCTTTTCAGAGCACCTGGTTCATTTCAGAGTTACAACAGATGCCATAGCAATTTTTATCACATTCTAATTTAATCCCCCTTTTAGTTGCAGTTGTAGTGATGGAAGAAGTCATTGTGCATTGTATAAATATAAGTACTAAAGAAAATATTTAAAAAATACTATTTTGTTGTGGTGGTATTGCTTTTTTTTTGTGCTTTCTTCACAAAGAAGACCATGACATTAGGGAAGTGATGCATAACATGCAAGTGAATTGAATTTAAGGGAGGGTGGGTTGTTCAAAGTGACCAGTCTCACTTTCTCTGCCAGAGCCATGTGTCCAGTGGCAAGATATAAATCAGAACAACTGGAAATGGCCCTGGATACCCATGGGAAATCCTGGCCTTTTCATTATAAGTAAATCTGGGTCTCCTGAAAATGACCAACTGGGGCTTATCCCAGGATATCCTGATTTTGTGATCCAGAGGAAAATCACTTAAGGTTTCTTAGCCTCAGTTTTTTTCATCTGTAAAATATTGATAATAGTAACCTAAAGATCAAATGAGGCAAAATATGTAAAGCATTTTGGGAATCTTAAGGTGACATAAGTGCCAGCTATTACTATTCTCGCATACATTTTGTTATTTATGCATTTATATACAACTTGCATACTTTGAAAGAGGGAAGTTAAATCCTTTCATGAAAGATATACAGGCAAAATAGAAAGGTACAGGGAAATATTGGAAGCCATGATGAGGGCAGAAAATATTTTTTAAACAAGAGGTAGAGGAAGAAATTCAGGGATAGTGGTTAGACAGGAATTTCAGAGTTTTAGAATGTGGAGATAGACTGCTTGGGGATGATGAGGATGAGAATAAGAATTTGTTTCATTAGCTTGGAATGATCATGTTGGTCGTGGGTATTGAGAGGACTAATAGACATGGAAACAAGTTGGTGGACATTGAACGTATAATGAAGTTTTCAAATATTGACGAAAGAAATGGAGAGGAAGACTTCAGGTCAATGATTAAATGGCTTACATGGTAGAAAGAATGACCTAGGTTCTTTAGGAGAACTATTACCAGAACCTGGATGGAACAGGTGAACTTTAAAGGAGGAGAACAAGCTGATTGATGGTGGAGAAAAAAACCCAGAAGTTGAACCTGGAAGCAAGAGTTATTATGCTTATCCTTTGTCTTGGCTCCCAGTTTTACTGACCATGAGTAAAGTTCATCCAATAATAAAAATAGTGGCCAAAAAGGAGTATTTCTGGAGGAGAATCAGAACTCCATGATTACAGAGAGATGAAAGGAGGTAGTATAAGTTTTTATTTTATTTTATTTTATTTGCATAACATATGTGTGGGTAATTCTTCAACAATAACCCTTACATAGCTTTCTGTTACAAATTTTCCCCCCAACTTCCCACCCCTCCCCTAGATGGCAGGATATCCACTACATGTTAATTATGTTAAAGTATTGGAAAATCGAATATATGTATACATATTTCCAAACTTAACATTGTTGTGCAAGAAAGATCTTATCTACACAAAAAATATATCAGATAAAGGAAACACAATGTAAGCAAACATCAATCAAGGAGTATGAGAATATTATGTTGTGGTCCCCATTTCACATCCCTCTCTCTGGGTGTATATGGCTTTCTTCAGTGAACAATTGGAGGTGGTTTGAAACATTTCATTGTTGAAGAGAGCCATGTCCATCAGAATTGATCATCATATAGTACTGTTGTTGCCGTGTATAATGATCTCCTGGTTCTGCTCATTTCACTAAGCATCAGTTCATGTAAGTCTCTCCAAGCCTCTCTGAAATCATCTTGCTGGTCATTTCTTACAGAACAATAATATTCCATAATATTCATATACCATAATTTATTCAGCCATTCTCCAATTGAAGGGCATCTATTCAATTTCCAGTTTCTAGCCAGGTAGTATAAGTTTCAAAGGATTAGGTGTGACTCAAAGGTTAGTGTTCAATCCATCAATTTTATAGATAAGGAAAATGAGGCCTAGAATGTAATCATTTAGTCAAAAGACAAGTGGAAATTTCATGGAAAGAACAAGATTCAGTGCCAAGCCCACTGCTTATCCAGCTGAGTATACTTTAAATTAAGCTACATTTTATTATTCTTTTCTCCTCCCCACTTTTACCTCCAAGACAGAATCATATTTTGTAGCCATTAGCCATATACTGCCTCCTGGAGACTCACTCTGGAGGCTTCAGTTTTGGTAATTCTTTATACACAACTTGTTCCCTTAATTAAATTACAAACTACTTCAGGGTAAAGACACTATCTTCATATTTTGGAGCATCCTAATTTAGCCAACATACAATAAATCAGATCTTTTAAACAGAAATCCTTACAACTTGTCATTTTACTTATTAATGTAGGATTTTGCTTTTGCAAGAAAAAATCAATTTATTTATCTAGTTAATATTCATAGAAGAAAGATTATGTAAAATATTAGATATTCCACAAAGTCTTAGTGCAATTTTAAGCTATCAAAACTTTAAGGTGAACTAAAACTTTTAGGATGCTCTTGTGTAGTACAATGACATCAGCTTTCAATCTTTACTGCTCATACAAATTGCCTTTATTCCCTCAACATAAGTCTCCTGTGGAAAACAGCATTTTAATTCACTTGCCAATGTCATCATCAGGACAGTGGAAAAAACAGTATTGCTTGTTTTCAGCATATTTCCAATTGGGGGGAATTTTGATCTTTTTTAAGCTGTCAGTTACTAAAAGTTGTGTATCCACCAATTGTGTATACCCAGAATACATTATGTTATGAACAGATGGATAAAAAATGATATAACTATTTGACATTTCTCAGGGGATTAATCTTATTTTGTTTTGCTACAGATCTCCTTCATTTGAACATGTCACCAGTTTTAGAGGATTGAAGATCATTGCCAAAATTCTGGCAGCTGATAGTGCCACAGGGGCTATGGCTGGTAAAAAATGCTCCCAAACCACACTTCTGGTATTTGTTGAATTGCTTAGCTTCAATTCCTGGTTTTTCTCTTGGGTCTAGTTACCATAGGAAAAAATTGAGAATAATTCCAAGTGTCTGTCAAACTATTCTTTGTCTCCTCTTTTTTTCCCCAAACACCCTTACTGAAAACATATGAATATTTGAGCTCAAAATAAAAGGCATTTCTAAAAATAAAACAAAACACCATATGATTAATATTTTAACCTTGTAGATATAAAATTGTTATTCCAATATGCTCTTTGCCCCCCCATCAAATATCTGAGAGGAACAGGTACAGAGTACATAATACCCTACTAGGACCCAGCAAAACCTTCATTCAAAATCTGGTCCCATGAAGTTACTAGTTTTGTACCCTCTGTTTGCCTCAGTTTTGTCACCTATAAAATGGGATAATAATAGTGCTAACATCCTAGTTTATTGTGAGGATCTAATGAGGAAATAATTTCAAAGTGTTTAACACAGTATCTGGCAGATAGTACTATCTAAATGTTATCCATTATTATTATTATTATTAAAATCTTGAAAATTTCTTGAAAGTATATATTATTTATTATTATTATCACTTAGTTGGTGATGTCAATTTTTAATTTTCATCTAAATTGTTCCCCTCAAACTGAGTTCCAGCAGCACCTAAATTAACTGAATCTTATTGATAGTATTCAAAATGGATTGTTTCATATTATAATTTCCCTTCATGTCAACAGCAAGTGAGAGTAGGGTCAATTCCAAGAAAGGGTGTTATAAGTTGATTGAAGATGGACATAAATGAAGGTTTTCATGTTTTTAAAATAAAGAAAATGGAGTAAACTGTGAAAAGCAAGTAATCCATGAATTCAAACTAGCTTTCTTATGTATTTGTTTTTGTATTTTGTTGTTACTTTTCAATAGCATTTTATTTTTCCAATTGCATGTAGATAGTTTCCAACATTCATTTTTATAAGATTTTTGGTTCTAAATTATCCCCTTCTCTCCCAATGCAGCAAGCATTCTGATATAGTTAATACATGTGCAATCATTTTAAACATATTTCCATATTAGTCATATTGTGAAAGAAAAATCAGAACAGAAGGGAAAACACAAAAACAGAAAAGAAAAACAAAACAAAACAAAAAAAAACTAATAAAGGTTAAAATGGTTGATCATCACACAATCTTGCTGTTACTATGTACAATGTTCTCCTAATTGTGTTCATTTCACTCAGCGTCACTTCATGTAAGTCTTTCCAGGATTTTCTGAAATTAACCTACTCATCATTTCTTATAGAACCCATTTCATTCATGTACCATAACTTATTCAGCCATCCTTTAATGATGATAATGGATATCCATTCAATTTCCAATTCTTTATCACAAAAAAGAGCTGTTACATTTTTGCATATGTACTTTACCCACCACTTTTAGGATCTCTTTTGGATACAGACCCAACAGTGACACTGCTGGATCAAAGAATATGTATGGCTTATAGCCTTTTAGGTATAGTTTCAAATTGCTCTCTTGAATAACTGGGTCACTTCACAACTCTATCAACACTCAAACCAGGTGTTTTTACCAGAAGATAGATGGAAATTTTAGAAGCCCACTTGGGGAAACTGGATGGCAATACAATAAAAATAAAGGCCCATAAGTCTCTGTAGTAGGAAGACATTTATTTAAATATCACCTCTGACAGTTGCTATTCATGTGACTATTGGAAGTTCACCTAATCTTTCTTAGTATAAGTAAATTTATCTGTAAAATATAGTTAATATAAGCCTCATAGAGATTAGGAGATGAAATTGTGACACTTTAATATGGTTGCAAACTTTTAGCAAACTAGAAAAATCATAATTATTATCATTGCTTGGTCTAGTCACTTTCTTATGGGAAGATACCCAGGACTGGACACTTCTGTTTCAAATCTAGATGCCAATGTTTCTAGTATCCATGGGCCATAATGATTTGTTGAACCTATTAGGACAAAATCATTGCAATTAGATTTGCCTTTATATTAGTGATTCTCAAATTCTTCCGAATAAAGACACAACCTTCCCCTCTCTTCAAAAAGCAACTCTTTATAAAGTTATATAAGTACCTTGATGGTTGGTGCTTACAATATAGGTCATTGTGAAGAAGTATGCTCAACAGGGAGAGCAGAGTAAGATTGGGCAACCGTTTCATCCCTCTAGAATATCCAGTGTGTTGTTATAAGAAAAGCCTGTTAAAGTATCCACGTTGGCAATTCTGGCCAAGTATTAAAATATTCTAGTAGATTTTTAGTTATTTTTCAATAAACTTTGGTTTATTGGTTTAATTCTTCCTTTTTCCCATATGATGTCTTACTTTTAATTATTCCCAAGACTGCATGAATATGTCTTTTAATATAATAATTTAAATTTAAAGTCTCTTAAATCCTTCTCTCCTATGACTCAAACTTAAAGCTATAAAATGATCCATATTCATTTATCAGGATATGACATATTTGGTTTTCATCTGGAGGTATGCTAGTGACAGATCAAAATTGAAGCACCAATTCTTAAATTTGTAGTGTGAGTATTCACAATTCAGACATTGACAAATGCTACAACTCAGGCCTTATTTATTGTTTTGTTGATTATTTAGGTTTAAGAAAGAGACGAAGAAAATGCTAATAATGATGATTAAATTTTAAAAGTGTGTTCTATCTTTCTGCAAAGCCAATAATTAAATATTAACAGGCATTTATTATACTTTACTATCACTCTGATTTGGGGCCTATTTAATTTTTATTCTTTATATAAAGATTTCCCAGATTTCATAGGCTAAAAGAGATCTCTTCCTGAAAATTCCCGCTGAACTTTCCTTAAACTTTGCTTGGGTTTGATTATATTCTCTCATATGTACTTGTTATTTACTCATAGTAAGCTCCCTGAAAGCAATATCTATGATGTTAACTCTTATTTTCAGACATTTCACACAATCACAGAATTGGAAGGCACAGCAAGTGACACCTAGGAAAAAGAATCATCTTTGTGAATTCAAATATGGCCTCAAACACTTACTTGCTTTATGACCCATGTGCAAAACACTCTTTTCCTCAGTTTCCTCATGTATAAAATGAACTGAAGAAGGAAATGACAAACCATTCCAGGGTTTTTGTCAAGAGAATCCCAATCATGAAAAGTTGACATGACTAAAAATGACTAGTTGAATGTAAGTTGACTTAAACTATTTCTTTTTTGTCTTTGAATTGTATGTTCCTAATAAAGTGTTTTGCACAGAGAAGGCACTTAATAAATGCTGGTTGAATTTTAATTTAATTTTATCTGGAGCATTCACATAGAAAAACAAACATCCACATAGTTCATTATAACAATTATACAAGCTTTGCTTGAAAATCTCAGAGGAGAAAAGAGATTTTAAAGGAGGGAAAGGGACCCACATGTGCAAAAATGTTTGTGGCAGTCCTTTTTGTAGTGGCAAGAAACTGGAAATTGAAAAGATGCCCATCAATTGGAGAATGGCTGAATAAATTATGGTATATGAATGTTATGGAATATTATTGTTCTGTAAGAAATGACTAACAGGAGGATTTCAGAGAGGATAGGAGAGACTTGCATGAACTGATGCTGAGTGAAATCAGCAGAACCAGGAGAACATTATACACAGCAACAAGACTATACGATGATCAATTTTGATGGACATGGTTCTCTTCAACAATGATGTGATTCAAACCAGTTGTGCTGCGATGAAGATAGTCATATACATCCAGAGAGAGGCCTGTGGGAACTGAGAGTGAACCACAACACAGCATTTTAACGCTTTCTGTGAATATTTCCATGCATTATGTTTTCCTTCTTAGGTTGTTTTTTTCTTCTTCTCTTTCTAGATCTGATGTTTCTTGTGCAGTAAGATAACTGTATGGATATGTATACATGTATTGTATTTGTCATATAATTTATTCTATCTAGCATGTATTAGATTACCTGTCATCTAGGGGTGGGGAGTGGGGGGAAGGAAAGGAAAAGCTTGGGAAAAAAAAAGTTTTTTTGCAAAGGTCAATGTTGAAAGGTCACTCATATGTTTTGTAAATAAAAAGCTTTATAAAAAAAAGGAAAAAAAAAGAAAATCTCTGAGGAGAAACTCACTATCTCATTATTCATACCACTTTTTTGGAGATGTCTAATTTTTAGAAGTGTTTCACTGTCCTTGACATTCCCACCCACATGGATCAGAAATTCCCTTCTGTAATTGCCATTCATTGTTCTTTATTCTAACCAAAATAGAATATTAACCCAACTAAAAGGGGAAAATAAAGTAGATGATTTATTACCTGCCCTTGATAAAGTCACATGATAATAGATTTAAATCTGGAAAGGAATTAGGTGTTATTTCATTGAAAACCTTCATTTTACTTATGAGAAAACTGAGGCCTATTTTATAAATTTCACGATGTCCTCATTATTATACAGGTTTGGTAAACAGGAGAATAGAGATTCTGGATGAGATCTAAGGACTTTTTATTCATGACTCTTTCTGTTCTACCAAATGAGAAATTCCTCTTTCCTCTTTGATCAATTCATTCTTTTCTACATATTCTCATCACTTCAATCATAATTATATTTCTCTCTCTCCCTGCCTCTGTATCTCCCTCCCCCCTCTCTCTTTTACTTTCTCTCCATCTCTCCCTCTCCCTCTCCCTCTCATTCTCTCTCTCTCTCTCTCTCTCTCTCTCTCTCTCTCTCTCTCTCTCTCTTTCTCTCTCTCTCTCTCTCCCTCTTTCTGTTCTGGTCTCTCTGTCTCTCTGTATCTCTAGCTAATTTATAGGAGTAAGGAGAACCCAAAAACATAACACTTCTACTGGTCATGGTTAGAACTTCAAAGAATATAGAGATAATCAAATACTACCCCAATAAAATGGGGGCATATTGAGCCAGTGGGATAGTAATCTTGTGGAATTTCCTGTATATTTGCTTTCCATCAAGAACTAATCTTTACTTAGCCAGAATATTTGATCTTGCATAAAATATACTACGTCTTTCTTAGCTTGTTAGATTTTGTTTCCAGCCCTTGCTATTGCTCTACTTATTGACATATATTTGCATTTCTTATACTATATATATATATATATGCATACTATACTATATGTATATACATATATTTATATATGCTTTATTTATTTATATATATATGTATATATATACATATATTTATATATGCTAAATTATATGAAAAGATATCACAACATATGAGCAAAGGACAGGGCTACGAGATTGGAAGATATAAAAATACCTTAAGATTTGGGTTCTACACACAAGGAATATATAGTCTTATCAGGAGCTTAGTTATACAATCATAAAAAAATTACAATGTTGTTTTTTTTTCTTTTTTTTTCTTTTTTTATTAAAGCTTTTTATTTGTATAACATATGTATGGGTAGTTCCCCAGGATTGATCTTTACAAAGCTTTCCATTACAAATTTTACCCCCAGTCCCCTCCCTTCCCCTAGATGGCAGGAAGTCCACTACATGTTAATAATGTTGAAATGCTTGAGAAGTTATGCAAGAAAAATCCTATCTACAAGAAAAAAAAAAAGAATCAGAGAAAGGCAACACAATGAAAGCAAATGTCAATAATGATCATGAAAATGTTACGTTTTTGTCCATATTTCATATCCCTCTCTCTGGGTGTATATGGTTTTCTTCAGTGAACAGTTGGAACTGGTTTGAGACAATTCTTTGTTGCAGAGAGCCATGTCAATCAGAATTGATCATCATGTAATACTGTTGTTGCTGTGTATGATGATCTCCTGGTTCTACTCGTTTCACTCAGTATCAGTTCATGCAAGTCCCTCCAGGCCACTCTGAAATCGTCCTGCTGGTCGTCTCTTACAGAGCAATAATATTCCATAACATTCATATACCATAATTTATTCAGCCACTCTCCAATTGTTGGGCATCCCTTCCGTTTCCAGTTTCTAGCCACTACAAAAAGGGCTGCCACAAACATTCTTGCATATGTGGGTCCCTTTCCCTCCTCTAAGATCTCTTTGGGATATAGGCCCAGTAGAAACACTACTGGGTCAAAGGGTATGCACAGTTTGACAACTTTTTGAGCATAGCTCCAAATTGCTCTCCAGAATGGTTGGATCCATTCACAGTTCCACCAACAGTGTATTAGTGTCCCAGTTTTCCAACATCCCCTCCAACATTCATCATTATCTTTTCCTGTCATTTTAGTCAATCTGACAGGTGTGTAGTGGTACCTCACAGTTGTCTTAATTTGCATTTCTCTGATCAATAGGGATTTGGAGCAACTTTTCATATGTCTAGAGATGGTTTTAATTACATCATCTGAAAATTGTCTGTTCATATCCCTTGACCACTTATCTATTGAAGAGTGGCTTGAATTCTTATATATATATATGAGACAATTCTCTCTATATTTTAGAAATGAGGCCTTTATCAGAATGATTAAATGCAAAGATGATTTCCCAATTTGATGCTTCCCTCCTAATCTTGTCTGCATTTGTTTTGTTTGTACAGAAACTTTTTAACTTAATATAATCAAAATTATCCATCTGGTGTTCAATTAGGAGTTCCAGATCTTCTTTGGACATAAATTTGTTCCATCTCCACAGGTCTGAGAGATAAACTATATTACGTTCCTCTAACTTGCTCACAAAGTCCCTCTTTATATCTAGATCATGAACCCATTTAGATCTTACCTTGGTATGTGGTGTTAGGTATGGGTCAACCCGAATTTCTTCCACACTAGTTTGCAATTTTCCCAGCAGTTTTTGTCGAATAGTGAGTATTTATCCCAAAAGCTGAGGTCTTTGGGTTTATCGAACACTACATTGTTAAGGTTAATTCCTAGGTTGTCCTGATAACCTATCCTGTGCCACTGATCGACTGCTCTATTTCTTAGCCAGTACCAAACGGTTTTGATGACCGCTGCTTTATAATATAGGTTTAGATCTAGTACAGCAAGGCCACCTTCATCTGTCTTTTTTTTTTCATTAATCCCCTTGAAATCCTTGACCTTTTGTTCTTCCAAATGAACTTTGCTACTATTTTTTCTAGATCTGTAAAATAATTCCTTGGGAGTTTGATTGGTATGGCACTAAATAAGTAGATTAGTTTGGGTAGTATTGTCATTTTTATTATGTTCGCTCTGCCTACCCATGAGCACTTAATATTTTTCCAATTGATTAGGTCTGATTTTATTTGGGTGCAAAGTGTTTTGTTATTTAGTTCGTATAGTGTCTGACTTTTCCTTGGCAGATAGATTCCCAAATATTTTATCCTGCCATCTGCTATTTGGAATGGAATTTCTTTTTGTATCTCTTGCTGCTG
>JAJPUD010013316.1:13314-24881 GCA_023553655.1 Myrmecobius fasciatus
TTCATTACCTACTCTGATTCCTTTTATCTCTTTTTCTTCTCTTATTGTTAAGCTAACATTTCTAATACAATATTAAATAGTAATGGTGACAGTGGGCAGCCTTGTTTCATTCCTGATCTTATTGGGAATGGTTTTAGTTTGTCTCCATTACATATGATGCTTGCCGATGGTTTTATATAGATGCTACTCATCATTTTAAGGAAAAGCCCATTTATTCCTATACTCTCTTGTGTTTTTAATAGGAATGGGTGTTGGATTTTATCAAAGGCTTTTTCTGCATCTATTGAGATAATCATATGGTTTTTGTTAATTTGATTATTAATATAATTAATTATGCTGATATTTTTCCTAATATTGAACCAACCCTGCATCCCTGGTATAAATCCTACTTGGTCATAGTGTACTATCCTGGGGATGACTTTCTGTAATGTCATTACTAATATCTTATTTAAAATTTTTGCATCATTTAAAAAAATTTTGCATCAATATTTCTCAAGGAAATTGATGTATAGTTTTCTTTCTCTGTTTTCACCCTACCTGGTTTAGCTATCAGCACTATATCGGTCTCATAGAAGGATTCTGGCAGTATATCTTCTGTCCCTATTTTCTCCAATAGTTTGTGTAGTATTGGAATTAATTGTTCTTTGAATGTTTGGTAGAATTCACATGTAAATCCATCTGGCCCTGGAGATTTTTTCTTAGGGAGTTGGTTAATAGCTTGTTCTATTTCTTTTTCTGAAATGGGGCTATGTAATAATATATACCCTCTTTGGTTAACCTGGACAATCTATGTTTTTGTAGATATTCCTCCATTTCATTTAGATTATCAAACTCACTGGCATAAAGTTGGGCAATGTAAATCCTAATTATTGCTCTAATTTCCTCTTCATTGGAGGAAAGTTCTCCCTTATCATTCTTGAGACTAACAATTTGATTTTCCTCTTTCCTTTTTCTTATCAAATTAACTAAAGGCTTATCTATTTTGTTAGTTTTTTCATAGAACCAACTCTTAGTTTTATTTATTAACACAATAGTTTTCTTATTTTCAATTTTATTAATTTCTCCTTTTACTTTTAGAATTTCCAATTTGGTATTTAATTGAGGGTTATAATTTGTTCTTTTTCCAGCTTTTTTTTTTAAATAATAAGCCCAATTCGTTGATGTTTTCTTTTTCTACCTTATGCAAGTAAGCATCTAGAGATATAAAATTGCCCCTTATAACCGCTTTAGCCGTATCCCTCAAATTTTGGTATGTTGTCTCATTATTGTCATTCTCCTGGATGAAATTATTGATTGTGTCTATGATTTCCTCTTTCACTTTTTCATTCTTCAGGATTAGATTATTTAATTTCCAATTGACTTTTGGTTTATTTTCTCCTGGCCTTATATTGCATGTGATTTTCATTGCATCTTGATCTGAAAAGGATGCATTTACTACTTCTGCCTTTCTGCATTTGATTTTGAGGTTTTTATGCCCTAACACATGGTCAATTTTTGTATAGGTTCCATGGACTGCTGAGAAAAAAGTAAACTCCCTACTGTCTCCATTCAACTTTCTCAATAGATCTATCATACCTAACTTTTCTAACAATTGGTTTATCTCCCTAGTTTCTTTCTTGTGTATTTTGTAGTTTGATTTATCTAATTCTGAGAGAGCAAGCTTGAGATCCCCCACTAGTATCGTTTGGCTGTCTATTTCTTCTTGCATCTCTCTTAATTTCTCCCCTAGGAATTTCTGTGCTATTGCACTTGGTGCGTATATATTAAGTATAGTTATTGCTACATTATCTATGGTACCCTTTAATAAAATATAGTTTCCTTCCTTATCTCTTTTGATTAGATCTATCTTGGCTTTTACTTGATCTGAGATAAGGATTCCTACCCCTGCTTTTTTTTGTTCACCTGAAGCACGATATTTTCTGCTCCAACTGTTTACCTTCAAGCTATATGTGTGACTATGTTTTAGATGTGTTTCTTGTAGACAACATATTATGGGATTCTGGTTTTTAATCCAGTAAGGTATCTGCGCCCGCTTTATGGGAGAGTTCATCCCATTCACATTCACAGTTAGAATAACTAGTTCTTTATTTCCTGCCACCTTATTTACCCAAGTTATGTTTTCCCCTTTCTTTTCCCCTTTCTCCCTTCCCCCCTCCTCAGTACTTTGCTTTTGATGACCCCCTCCCCCAAACAATACTCCACCCTTTAGGTCCCCTCCCCTTGTTTTTACTCCTTTCCCCTGATTCTTCTATTTTCCCTTCTATTAGTTTGTCCCTTACTTTTCCTCCTTTCCCTCCCACTTCCCTTTAGCAACAGACAAGTTTCTATGTGAAATCAAATGTCTGATATACACTTTTAGAGCCCAACCTGATGAGAGTAAGATTTACACAATGCTCATCTCCCTCCCCTCTTTTTCTCAATTATATTAGGTTTTCTTTGCCTCTTCAAGTGATTTTACCTTGTTTTACCTCCTTTTTTTTTAGATCTTATTTTACAACTTTTTCCCTCTTTTCCCCAGTATGATAACCTTTTCCTCTCTAGTTCTCTTTTTCATATTATCAAAGTAATATCTAGTTAATTATACCCCCAAACTTTAAGTATCCCCCTAGTAAAAATAAAGTTCTCAAGAGTCCTTTAATTTTTACCTTTTTATGCATCTCTTGAGTTCTGTGTTTGGATGTCAAATTTTTTGTTCAGATCTGGTCTTTTCATTAGAAATAGGTGAAATTCACCTATATCATTGAATGACCATCTTCTTCTCTGGAGGATAATGCTCATTCTAGCTGTATAGGTTATTCTTGGTTGTATTCCAAGTTCCTTTGCCCTTTGGAATATCTGGTTCCAGTCCCTTCTATCCTTCAATATGGAGGCTGACCGATCCTGTGTGATGCCAATTTTCCTCCTCGGTATTTGAATTGTTCCTTTCTAGCTGCTAACAGAATCTGTTCCTTGGTTCTATAGTCCTGAAATTTAGCCACGATTTTCCTTAGGGTTTTAATTTTAGGATCTCTTTCAGGAGGTGATCGGTGGATTCTTTCAATGGTTATTTTGCCCTTTGATTCTACAATCTCAGAGCAGTTTTCTTTTAGGATTTTCTGGAAGAAAGTGTTTAGATTCTTTTTTTCATCATGGCTTTCAGGAAGTCCAATAATCCTTAGATTGTCTCTCCTATATCTATTTTCTAAGTCAATTGTTTTTCCTAGGAGATATTTCATATTTTCTTCTAATTTTTCATTTTTTTTTGTTTTTGTTTGACTGATTCTTGAAGTCTTATTGAGTCATTCACTTGCATTTGTTCAATTCTTATTTTTAAAGTGTTGTTTTTCTCAGTTACCTTTTTAAGCTCCTTTTGTAACTGGCCAATTTGTTCATTGCACTCTTTTTCCACTTCACTAGTTTTATTTTTCAATAAATTGGTGTCTTTTTCATATCTCTTTTGCAGGGCATCATATCCTTCTTGCAAGATATTGTATCCTTCTTTCACTGATTTCAATTTATTTTCCCATTTATCTTCCAGCTCTTTTATTAGGTTCTTTAAGCAATGTTCCAGAAAGGCCTTTTGAAAAGGGGACCAGTGATGGTCCTTGCTGATTTCCTCTTGAGTTTTGTCTAAAGGAACCTCTGGATCTGGGGTCATCACTTCTTTGCCTTGATAGAAACTGTCTTTGGTGAGAGCTCTTTTTCGAGGCGGAGCCAAGATGGCGGAGTGAAAAGGTGACTCTCTGCCTCTCCTCTGATCTTCTCTCAAACCAACAATAAAATAAGCCTCTGAAATGATCTTTAAGTCAACGAACTCAGAAATATTTGGGCACTGCTTTCTGGAGAACTTCATATCAGGTTTGTCTGACTCGGACAGAGATAAATAGAGGACTCCTGCATAGGCCGGAAGTGAGGGTGGGACTCTGCTCAGCTCAGGGTGGCAGAAATTCCAAACTCCAAACTCCAAATTCCAAACACCTGGAGTTTATCAGAGGCACTGGGGACACTCTGACCTGATTGGGGGCAGGTGTTCTGGCAGACTGGCCTTGTTTAAGGAGTAATTAGGACTTAGTCCTAGCCCCCACCGGCCCAACAGCTTAAGTTAACTCGATGAAGTGCCCCAGGGCAGAGCTTTAGCTGAGATGTTTCCAAACCTTAAAGAGATATACACGATGTCTAAAAAAAATGAAGAAGCAAAAGAGAGCTCTCACCAAAAATTACAATTTTGTAAAGAAAAGAAAAGGTACAGACACAAGTCTATAAATTATAAGAGAAAAGAATGGGGCTGTTTATGTCAGAGGATTTCTGGGAAGTTTTTAGTAAAGAGCATACACTTGAACTGGGAGTTGAAAAATAGGAAGAATTTTTAAAAACTAGAGAGCATATATCTATTTATTAGGGGCCAAAAAGTGACAATCTCTAACTGGAGAGAGATGAAGATCATAGATAGGGCAATATAATTGATGATATTTCCTATATAGCACAAATCCACAGTATAATCCAACTTATTAAGTACAGTGGTCAGAGAAGTCATGAAAAAAAATGTTCAATGGCATGGTGACAGTAATTGTGGAGAGAGAAATGATTGTATCTCTCTTCATCCTATTCCCTGTGAATCAGAATTTGACCATTAATATACCCACCTAGTATGTTCAGGAACTATTTTTTTTTTCTTATTCTTTTTTTCATGCCTCAAAATAGAATTGCCATCCTTGTCTTGGCAATTCATTTACAATGCTTATATATGTGTATAAAATGTACAATGGACTGGTAAAGTGAGCAACTGTCCTCTGAAAAAATATTTACCAATGTACCATTCCTATATCAATTCATATTATATTGAAATTTGGAGTAAATATAAGATTCTGAAGTGCTTACTTCTCATTGCTTCTTTACAGTCAAAAGGTACTTGTGGATCTTTTTCAACATGGTGATTTCTATCCAGACTTTGAAATTATTATAATGGTACTGAAAACAGAAGCAAAATGATAGTATAACAATTTTGTTTTCTCTCTGGTGTCTATTATCATCTTCCCTAACTAAGGGTCCTAGACCTTCTTTAATCATATACAATTTTTATTTTTTCTTTTGATCTCGATTAAATAAATCTAACAAAAGAAGATTTTGCAATCCTTAGCATTTGTCAATAGCTTCCACTTACATCAAGCTTTAGACCTACTCATACCATGACATTTTTTTGCTGTTGTTTTAGTTGCTTTGTTTTTTATTCACCCTTCAATAATTTCATATCTTTATTATCTCTATCTCTGTCATCTATTTCAGCTTCAGAATCAAGGTTGGGATAAAATGAGATATTCATGAATCATTGAACAAAGTACATTTATTTTGTTCAAACACATCAAGAATATACAAGAGAAGAGTAACACCTGTTTTGAATGTGCACTGCCCACACCCTTCCCAAACACCTATCTCCTCTCTTTCTGGAAATGCAGATGGTCAATATGTCATCAGGATATGGTGACTCACAAAGGGTTTCTGACTACCACAAGTTTGAGAGACTCTGACTATAGATAGGAATTTTATGGCCCTGGACTAGAAGCTGTTTCAGTAAAGCAAGAGCCAATGATATTTCATGGGAAGAAGAAGTCAAGAGCTCTGGGATTACTAAGGGTACTCAGTCAAGAAATCATACCTATTCTTTTTTTTTTTTTTTTTGTTTTTTTTTGAGGCAATTGGGGTTAAGTGACTTGCCCAGGGTCACACAGCTAGGAAGTGTCTGAGACCAGATTTGAACTCAGGTCCTCCTGACTTCAATCATACCTATTCTTTCTTTGTACTTGTACAGCTGTTTTTCCTCTTATTTAAGCTGAGTAATTATTGAATGTATTAAAATTGTAGGAGAAAGGACTTAGCTTATGAATAATTAGGCAGGGTTTAAATTTTCACAGTGTAAGATAAGAGAATTCATCAAAACATCTTTGTCCATAATATTGAGTGATAAAGAAAACATAACTTTAAGTACCCTATAAGACAAAAAGAAATCTACTTTGATTGGTAACTGCTATAAGTTTATCTTGCCAGTCTGGTTCAGCAACTAGACCAAGGCCAATTCATCAGCTATTTTGCTCTCAAGTGATTTTTTTCACTGAAAGATGACTTAATGATGAAAAAAGATAGGAGTTTCTGCCAGATAAGATCAATTACCACTTTATATGCCTGAGGAAGTGACTCATTTTCTCCCCCTTGCCAGTGAGTAGATAATGGCAAAGTCCCTCATACATGTTTTCCAAATCTTCTCTTCAATTAATTTTATTAGAAAGTGCATCAAGTATTGATGTTTATTGTACATCATATTGAATAGTTATTAAAATGTACTGATGTACTGATGGCTTCTCTACTTTTCATAATTGTTTCATTCCAATTATTTGTTTTCTAAGACTATTCCACTATTTCTAATTCTAATATTTCTGATTTGTCATCATGGGAAGGGGATCCCATTTATTCTATGCTAACATTATGCTCTTGCTCCATCTACGCTCTAATTTTCCACCCATTATTATTATTCCTTCTCATCTGAGTGCAGGTAATATGAGGGGAAACACACTGACTTAAGAATTTGGAAAATTTGAATCTGATTCTCAGTTTTGTTAGTTGCTAACTTTGATTTTAAAGGAAGGCAATTTATGTCAAGCCTCAATTTACTCATTTACAAAATCAATTTGATAATATTCATTGCTGAAATCCAGATTGATTCAGGATTCTATGCTTTGTATATTTGAGTCTTGCAGCATTCCTACACAGTTCTTTTATCTTTAATTTATAGATGAGGAGGGGGCGGAGCCAAGATGGCGAACTGTGGACAGCTTTCTCTGTGAACTCCCTCCGACATTCCCTCAAACCCAGACAAAGTAAGCCTTAAAACTGGTTTCTGAGTGAGGTCCTTGCCAAGCATTTGGACTACAACGCACTTCTATAAAAGATCTACCTTGAAAGAACTCCGGAGAAGGTTAGCCTCAGGGGAAATCGGCCTCTGGTTGCGATGGGACTCCAGCCGGGGTGGAAGTCAGGGCTGCGATAGAGGGGCGGATTTTGGGCACCCAGGAAGCCCCTGGGAGACGCCTGGGCCACTTTGCTCTGCTTGCGGGCAGGTGCTTTGGCAGATCTGCCTTTGGAAGGGGGTGGATCCAGAGCAGCTGAAAACGTGGTCCTAGTGCAAATCCAGCCCAACCAGCCTCAGACCGGAAGTCAACTCGGCAAACTGCCCCAGGGCAAATACAAATTGTTGCAGTTTTCTCTGCTTTTGACCAATATCCCAACTTTAAATCATGAGCAAGAAGCAGAAGAGAGCTCTCACCATAGAAAGCTTTTACAGAGAAAAAATAGAACAGTCCCCAGATCCTGACATTATGAAAACAATCCCAGATGAAGCCACAAAGGCTTAAGTTGGTCTCCCTTTCAGAAGGCTTACCTGGATGATTGCAGTAAGAATCTCAAAAGAGAGCTAGAAGAAGAATGGGGAAATAAATTGAGATCAGGGCAACAGAAATATCAAAAACTGGAAAATAGGACTGGTGAATTGGAAAAAGAAAACAGTTCACTGAAAAACAAAATTGGTGAAATGGAAAAAATCACCAATTCACTGGAAAATAAAAATGGTGAACTGAAAAACAAAATTGGTGAATTGGAAAAAGACAACAATTCACTGAAAAACAAAATTGGTGAATTGGAAAAAGACAACAATTCACTGAAAAATAAAACTGGCAAAATGGAAAAAGAATGCATTGAATCCAGAAATTCAATTGGCCAGCTACAAAAGGAGCTAAAAAAGATAACTGAAGGAAATAATACTCTAAAAATTAAAATTGAACAAATAGAAGTAAATGACTCAATAAGACTTCAAGAATCAGTTAAACAAAAACAAAAAAATGAAAAAATAGAAGAAAATATGAAATATCTCCTAGGAAAAACAACTGACTTGGAAAACAGATCCAGGAGAGACAATTTAAGGATTATCGGACTCCCTGAAAGCCACGATGATAAAAAGAACCTGGATGCTATCTTCCAGGAAATCATGAAAGAGAATTGCCCTGATGTTTTAGAATCAGAAGGCAAAATTGGCATTGAAAGAATTCACCGATCACCTCCAGAAAGAGACCCCAAAATTAAAACCCCAAGGAATATCGTGGCCAAATTTCAGGACTATCGCACCAAGGAAAAGATATTGCAAGCAGCTAGAAAGAAACAGTTCAAATACCGAGGAACTGTCATTAGAATTACACAGGATCTGTCAGCTTCCACATTGAAGGATCGAAGGGCCTGGAACCAGATATTCCGAAAGGCAAAAGAACTTGGATTACAGTCAAGAATAAGTTATCCAGCTAGAATGAGCATCATCTTCCAGGGAAGAAGATGGTCATTCAATGATACAGGAGAATTTCACCTATTTCTAATGAAAAGACCTGATCTGAACAAAAAATTTGACCTCCAAATAGAGAACTCAAGAGAAACATAAAAAGGTAAAAAGGAAAACTCTTGAGAACTATATTCCTACTATAGGTATCCTTTAAAGAATGGCAGTATAATTTGATTTTTCTTTGATAATAATGGAAAAGAAATTAGAGTTTGAAGGGATACCATACTGAAAAAGAAAAAGGGGGGTGGGGGGAAAAGGAGGCAAAATAAAGTAAAAATATAGGAGGTAAAATAAGGCAAAATCTCATGAAGAGACATAGAAGATCTAATATAATTGAGGGGAAGAAGGGAGGGCGATGAGTATTGTGTAAACCTTACTCTCATTAGATTGGACTCTAAGAGAGTATATCAGACACATTTGGCTTCAAAGAAAGCACTGACCCTCCTTGTGGGAAGGTAGGAGGGAGGGGAGAAAAGGAAAGGGATAAAGTAATAGAAGGTTTAGGGGAAAGGTATAAAGGGGAGGGAGGGACTCTAAAGGGAGGAGGATTATTGGTGGGAGGTGGTCATCAAGAGCAAAGTACTGGGGAGGGGGGAAGGGAGAGAGGGGAAAGGGAAGAGAAAATCATAACTCTGGGTAAATAAGATGGCAGGGAATACAGATATAGTTATTTTAACTGTGAATGTGAACGGGATGAACTCTCCCATAAAACGGAAGCGGGTAGCAGACTGGATTAAAAGCCAGAATCCTACAATATGTTGTTTACAAGAAACACATCTAAAACATAGAGATACATACAGAGTGAAGGTAAAGGGCTGGAGCAGAATCTTCTATGCTTCAGGTGAACAAAGAAAGGCAGGGGTAGCAGTCCTTATCTCGGATCAAGTAAAAACAAAAATAGATCTAATTAAAAGAGATAAGGAAGGAAACTACATTTTACTAAAGGATTCCATAGACAATGAAGCAGTATCAATACTTAACATATATGCACCAAGTGGTATAGCATCCAAATTCCTAGAGGAGAAGTTAAGAGAGATGCAAGGAGAAATAGACAGTAATACTATACTAGTGGGAGATCTCAACCTTGCTCTCTCAGAATTAGATAAATCAAATTCCAAAATAAATAAGAAAGAAGTTAGAGAGGTTAACAAAAGGCTAGAAAAGTTAGGTATGATAGATCTCTATAGGAAATTGAATGGTGATAGAAGGGAGTATACTTTTTTCTCAGGGGTTCATGGAACTTATACAAAAATTGATCATTTGTTAGGGCATAAAAACCTCAACATCAAATGCAGAAAAGCAGAAATAGTAAATGTATCCTTTTCAGATCATGCTGCAATAAAACTCACATGTAATATAAGGCCAGGAGAAAATAGGCCACAAGTTATTTGGAAATTAAATAATCTAATCCTGAAGAACGAATGGGTGAAAGAGCAAATTATAGACACAATCGAAAATTTCATCCAGGAGAATGACAACAATGAGACAACATACCAAAATTTGTGGGACACGGCTAAGGCGGTTATAAGGGGTAATTTTATATCTCTAGATGCTTACTTGCGTAAAACAGAGAAAGAGAAGATTAATGAACTGGGCTTACAATTAAAAAAGCTAGAAAAAGACCAAATTACAAACCCTCAATTAAATACCAAATTGGAAATTCTGAAAATTAAAGGGGAGATCAATAAAATTGAAAATAAGAAAACTATTGAATTAATAAATAAAAGTAAGAGTTGGTTTTATGAAAAAACCAACAAAATAGATAAGCCTTTAGTTAATTTGATTAGAAAAAGAAAAGAGGAAAATCAAATTATTAGTCTCAAAAATGATAAGGGAGAACTTTCCTCCAATGAAGAGGAAATTAGAGTAATAATTAGGAGTTTCTTTGCCCAACTTTATGCCAATAAATTTGAGAATGTAAATGAAATGGAGGAGTATCTACAAAAATATAGATTGCCCAGATTAACAGAAGAGGAAATAAATTATTTAAATAGCCCTATTTCAGAAAAAGAAATAGAACAAGCTATTAATCAACTCCCTAAGAAAAAATCTCCAGGACCAGATGGATTTACATGTGAATTTTACCAAACATTCAAGGAACAATTAATCCCAATACTATATAAACTATTTGAAAAAATAGGGAAAGAAGGTGTACTACCAAATTCCTTCTATGACACAGATATGGTGCTGATAGCTAAACCAGGTAGGGAGAAAACTGAGAAAGAAAACTATAGACCCATTTCCCTAATGAATATTGATGCAAAAATTTTAAATAAGATTTTAGCAACAAGATTACAGAAAGTCATCCCCAGGATAATACATCATGACCAAGTAGGATTTATACCAGGAATGCAGGGCTGGTTCAATATTAGGAAAACTATTAGCATAATCAATTATATTAATAACCAAATTAATAAAAATCATATGATTATCTCCATAGATGCAGAAAAAGCCTTTGATAAAATCCAACACCCATTCCTATTAAAAACACTGAAGAGTATAGGAATAAATGGGCTTTTCCTTAAAATGATAAGTAGTATCTACTTAAAACCTTCAGCAAGCATCATATGTAATGGAGTCAAACTAGAACCATTCCCAATAAGATCAGGAGTGAAACAAGGCTGCCCACTGTCACCATTACTATTTAATATTGTATTAGAAATGTTAGCTTTAGCAATAAGAGAAGAAAAAGAGATAAAAGGTATCAGAGTAGGTAGTGAAGAAACCAAATTATCACTCTTTGCAGATGACATGATGGTATACTTAGAGAATCCTAGAGACTCAACTAAAAAACTACTAGAAACAATTCACACCTTTAGCAAAGTGGCAGGATACAAAATAAATCCACATAAATCATCAGCATTTTTATATATTACCAATAAAGTTCAGCAGCAAGAGATACAAAAAGAAATTCCATTCAAAATAACTGTTGATAGCATAAAATATTTGGGAATTTATCTGCCAAGGGATAGTCAGGAACTATATGAACTAAATTACAAAACACTTTCCACACAAATCAAATCAGACCTAGTCAATTGGAAAAACTTAAAATGCTCATGGGTAGGACGAGCGAATATAATAAAAATGACAATACTACCCAAACTAATTTACTTATTTAGTGCCATACCAATCAAACTCCCAAGAAATTATCTTACAGATCTAGAAAAAATAGTAGCAAAGTTCATTTGGAAAAACAAAAGGTCAAGAATTTCAA
>JAJPUD010013316.1:29881-44920 GCA_023553655.1 Myrmecobius fasciatus
AATGATAAGTTTGGAAATATGTATACATATATTCGATTTGCCAATATTTTAACATAATTAACATGTAGTGGATATCCTGCCATCTAGGGGAGGGGTGGGGAGTTGGGGGGAAAATTTGTAACGGAAAGCTATGTAAGGGTTATTGTTGAAGAATTACCCACACATATGTTATGCAAATAAAATAAAAAATTTAAAGAAAAAAATTTATAGATGAGGAAATGGAGGTTAAAAGAACTAAGAAATGTGAAAACAAAGAATGGTCAGAGTACATGTTACATGAGTGTTCTAGTCACATTAAAAAAACTTGAAAAAATGCCAGCATATTAAATCACCTTTGGTTGATTTAGGATAGAATATAATACAAAAGTCATGTAGGCAGTATGTTTCAACGTTAGCACTTCTACTGAGATATTTCTGTGTTCAAGGCTAACCCTTTATCCATGGCATCATGCATCCTCTGAAGTATAATTAAGGAGAGTGAAATATATTTGCAACAAAATATGTTGGTATCATTTGTTTTTTACTAGGTTCTATGCATAGCTTGTTGAACCAGTTAATTCAGTGGAAAAACTAACTGGATCCAATTGTTCATTCTTTTCACACAACCCCATTATATATTTTCTTTATTTGGGGGTGAAAGGAGAACAATGACCATAAAAAATAAATATAATATAAAATTCCATTACTCTAAAGTACTAGGGAATAGTAGGGAAAGAAAAATTAAATAAAAATACAGGGGGAAATTATTGTTAAATTTGGGAGAAATCTATTACAATTTGTAATTACATCAAACCTGTGTGATGAGACTGTGACTGGTATGCTATGGGTATGGGGGTGAAGTACAAGGAAGGGACCTGTGATTTCACTGACTAATAGAACCCTAAGTGAGATCACTTCTACCAATGCAAATCTCTACACTTTGCAATTCACAGTGTTAGAAGTTTGCCTAAGCCATAAAGAAGTTAAATGATTTTCAATAGGTGACACAAAGAGCATATGTCAAAGGAAGGACTTCTTGAATCCAGGACTTTCTAAGTTCAAAGGTAACACTCTAACTTCTACAAAAGAATACTTTGATTCTGTAATAGTAAAATCCAGAATTATGGATATAGCACTAATAAAGAAAGTAATAAATATGGAGATCTCTCAGTTAATCCTAAATCAAGTTTTCATGCAAATCTAAAATATCACTAGATTATCCATCATAGAACTGCCAAACTCTCCTTGGGCAGGCATGGGGCCAAACAGAATTGGATAAAATCTTACGCTAAATAGAATTGGATAAAACCTTGGAGATCACTTACTTCAAGCACCTCTTTTAAAGGACTTCATGCCCCTAATCTTCTCTCTAAAGACATACAGCCACTTATTGGCAGAACTGGGGCCATATCTCAACTATTGAATACACAGGTCTAGAGCTCTTCAAATCACCATCCTGTTATCCCTCCACTCATTCTTCTCATCTATAAAATGCAAGTAACATTTTCCTGTGGAATATTTAGTAAGGATGATTGTAAAGACCTTTCAAATATGAAGAGTTATTTAAGCCTAAGATGGATAACTTTATCACAGCTCTTTTCTTGTTGAAGTACTGGAATACTTGAAGGTTATCAGATAATTTCAGAGACATGACATCTTTTCGTTATTAATCAGAGCCATATTTTATATTTAATCCAATCAAAAGATAAGCAAAAAGGAATTTGTAAAACTATGTACACAAAGAAAATGCTTAAATGCTTACTGTCCTTATGATCACTGACAGTTTCTCAATATTAAAAAAAATAGGCTAGGAAAGTAGGGAAATGTGGCTTTATATGCTGAAAATATTTACCCTTTTGAAATAAAGGACAAAAGAGAAAGTTAATTTTAGTTTACTTTATTCCATTTGAAGAAATTGTATGTAACCTGGATAAAATGCTAGTCTTCAAATGAAGACATTTTTAGTTCATATCCCATTTCTTAAACTTACTTATTTTCCAACTATGGAAAAATCTATTTAATCTCCACATGCCAAAGACAAGTCCTTAGGATTTATCTATTATTGTAAATCAATCAACAAATATTTGTTGAACAGCTACTATGTAGTGGAAAGAGAAGAATTATTATATCTATAAATTTTGGAAAATGGTGAATTGTGTTCATAATTGATATAATCAGAAAAGTCACTTTTACTCTTTGGGTCTGTTTCTTCTCTGTAAAATGAAAAGGGGAGTTTGGAGGTTTCTAGATTTGTGATGACTAGATGACTTTTATATTTCCTTCCAGTTCAGAATCTATAAACTTATGAGTCTATGAGTTATACACTAGTTGTAATCTGCATTGGTGGAGAGAATTCTCAAACTAGGAGTTCCCTATGCCTAGGAAATCACAATGTATTCATATATTGACATTTAGTACAATTAGTCTTGCTAGCACTCTTAATTCTAAAGATATAGTCATTCTTTTGATTAATGTCATAGCCTTAGTTAAGGACTTGTCTTAATTTTGGTACATATTTTGAAGCAAAAAAATAAGCATGAGTAGTCAGAATGTGGAATTTTGTTCCCAAGAAAGAGTCTGGAGAGACATTGTATTAGACATTGGTGAAGTGCAGGAGCTTGGACTAAATGAGTTAAAATATTACAAAGAATTCATTTATTTCTATCATTCAGATAACAAGTCAATGAATTATATTTACTGCGCTTAACTAAGCTTAACTACCTGCTAAAGAATCAATGGAGTCTATTCGCTTACTTTGTTTTAAAAATAAACTTCAAGTAAGCTATGTGTTGAGATCATTAATTTCTTAGCAGCATCGAGATTATTTGTCAATGTTGAGGTATTGCCAGGCTCAGGAAAAAAAAGACATTTGGCTGAACTTACAACACAAAGCCTAGAAGATTAAAAGTTTTAATTATCCTTAAATTTAAGATATCATTGTTGACATTCACAAATACAAATGGTGTTTTTTGTTGTTTTGTTTTTGTATGAAGATGTCCACAGTATTGGCCTCTCAAATGGCTGCTCAAATATTTTATTAGCTAGTATTCTCAAAGACTGTGTCAGATGATGGTTGCCAAAGACATGATACATTTTAAATTACCTGCACACGTACTTTGCTTTAAGACAATAGAATGTTGGCTATGACCCTGGATATAGATCTTCAGGAAAGTCATATTGTAAATATCTACCTTCTGTTTCTCAAAACTAAGAACAAACAAACAAACCACAACAAAATACCTTATAACACAGGTAATTTTCTTCTTTATAACTTTTGTGCCTTGCACAATTCCTTGCACATAATGGAGTTTCATAAGTTCAAACCAATTTGTTTTTAAGTGCTGATTTCATTAGACTTAAAGCTGCAAAACACTATAAAGATCAACTAGTTTAAATCTCTCTTTTTTTGTTGAAAAAGACACTAAAGCCCAAAATAGTTCATTGATTTGAACAAAGTCAAAGAAATTTTAAATAGCAGAATGAGGATTTAAATATAGATTCTCAGATTTCTTTAAAGATTTTTGCCTGCATGCTTCCGATAAATAAAATCATTTCTTCACATCTGAATTTTATATTTTAGGGTTAAATCTATAACAAAAATGGAGAATCATTTTTGTTTGTTTTATGTTTTATTTGATAAGTTAAAAATAAAAAAAATAAATATTTTAAAAAGGCAAAAAAATTAAATAACCCCCTTTGTAATTTTCATGTATTTCTTCTAGCTCTGTCCCATACTTTTCAGAGTCAAGGACATAAGGAATATAGGGGAAAACAATAAAACAAAATTAAATTAAATTTTAAAAAACCTACTTGCTTTTTCCAACACAAAATTCATATTCACATAGCTGAAACTTACACAGTCACACATGCTCTGTATTATTTTTCTTAACCTAAGTGATTATAATTTGGATTTGATAAGTATATTTGGTTCCAGACAAAAATATATTCTTTGTCTTCATAAATTCTCTAGTACTATGGGAACTATATTAAGTGTAGCTATATCCACTCTTCAGTTCTGGAACCATAATAAATTCAGTGTTTCCATTGCTACTTGAAAGACTACAGTTCCACTTGCCATCCCAACATTGCTGTAATGTTCCATAGCAATAATCTAAACTTCTTGAATGTTCTTTTTTAATGTTTTATCCTTGGGCTCTGCATAGTGCTTGACACATACTAAAAACTTACTGTTTCTTGACCATCCAACTTTCTTTCCCCCCTTTCTTCATTTCAGTCATTCTACACTATGAGAATTATAATAAAAATAACTATGAGAATTATAATAAAATAACTGATTTTTTGCTTATAAATATTTCATAACAAATTCCCTTCAATTTCACCTGTAGTTTCAGCATTTAATTCTATCATATACAAATCCATATACATTTGCTGACTTGAAGATAGCTTTATAATGCAGCTTGGTTCATTACTTCCAGCAGAACATGTTCTGAAAACCCTGGCAGTTTCTGTCAGGATACCATTAATGAATAGACTTGCTGCTTTAGTATTACATTATAATATCTTGGTCATCTCCCTTCCCTATGTTGTTCAGATGAGATGTTGTAGGAGATAATACAGGAGGTAATTTCCAAATGGTACTACCTTTGCTACTATTTTTAGATAGCATTGTGTAACTCCAGAGAGAAATGATGTATATAGTCCTTTAGCCCAATAACATTATGGTCTGGAACATATGATTTCTACTTCAGGGCAGGGTTGCCTTGGCCCCTTGGACATTTTATTTTTCCTAATGTTCAGAAAGTAAGGATCCAGAGATGGACTTTGTCCAATCATTTAAACTTCTGGACACTTCATAAACATAAATTTAACATTGAGCTGAAGAAATTGTCTGTAGGGGCTTTGGGAGTGGGAGTTTATGATCCAAAGAGTGTAAAGAATCCTGACATTATTATCATTAGAAGTAGGTTCTTATAGGACAGCACTCCATCCAATCACATCTGAAGACAAAAATTTCCCTATTTCCTATGGGTACATCAGTAATCCCTCAATGCTAAGTTAGTAACATTTTTTTTTCTCTTTGACTTTGGACATACAAAAACCTAGGCAATATAAGAGGAGAAGAGTTATAATCTTTTCCATGTGTCTAATTTCTTTGTATTCACTGACAAAATAATTTTAATCTATCCATCAATCAACAAGTATATTTTAAGTTTCTAGATGTCTCAGGCACCTTGTCAGATACTGAAGCTATAAAGGAAATAAAATAAAATAAAGCAGAATCTGCCTTCAAGCATCTTATATACATTTTTTGATTATTCAAACATGCAACTTCTGTATCATCACCACTACCACCCTTACAAATATGCATGCAAACAAACACATACACACACAAAATCAAATAAAATACATTGCTTTTTGTGCATTATATCAATAATAACAGAGTAAACATTTGAATGGTTGGGAAGGGAATCACAAAGAGGACTCTATTTCCTTTAGATGATATTTTGTTTCTTCTTAGCAATTATAATTGTATTTAATATTGCTAAACACAGTAGGCATCAGAAGAGAGACAACATTAAAAAATATATTATTTAGGAGGTCACAAGTCCTTTGAGATTTCCCTAAAACTGCATTATAAGCTGCAGAATCCTTACCCTACCATTTATTCTAGTAACTGGCAACTATTTAGCTCTAGTTGACCTTGCTAGTTTTTTATTATTTCATTTTGTGCAGTCTTTGATCCAGTCAAAATGAAACTTCTTACTTCTCCCTCCCTCAGAATCAGTATTTTCATTCAAAATACCAGTCATGCACATATCCTTCCTCTTCACGTGTCATGACATCCTCTTCCTTCAAACCCACCTCAAGTTGGACCTACTCCAACTTCACCTAGTTCACCAAACCAACAAGGATTAATCCTTCCTCATGTGTTTTAACATTCTTGACTACTTTTTCTTTATCACATTGTCTCTTTTATCTTCCTCAGTTACTTTAACTTGTTTCTTTTGATGCTGGACTGATGCTGTGCACTCAGTTTCCATCTTTCTGTTTAAGTGGCACCATCTGCTTTAATCCAGTGATCAAAGTAATAATATATTCCTTTGAGAAATTGACTAGATTTGATAGGTAACTGTATATGTTGAGAGTGAAAGTTATAAATCATATTGAGGTAACAAATGTGGGATACTGGAAGGATGGATGTAGCTTCAATAGAAATAGGACATTTTGGAAGAGGGGAAGACATGGGGAAAATAATGAATATTCTTTTAAGATGTGGTGAAAAGCTGAAACTGGAGTGCAAATATTTCCATCATTGCTGTTTTCCTCGGTGTTTAAAAAATGACATAGTTTCCTATACTATTCTTTCACTCTAGAAAAAAAAAGAAAGAAATCATAGAAATCATGCTCCTGCAGTCCATTCCCCAAGGAAAGAAAGGCATACAATTATGCTATATCTCCTAAGATTTTTGTAATGTTGTTTACATAAATCCATATGGTTATGTTTAGGAATTGGAGATTTATGATACTTCCACAAATTATGTGAGCAGACGTATATGAGAAAATTTTGAATTATTTGTATATTAACAAAATAGTAGTTAATCTGAAAATTAACAGATATCTCCTGCTACTGTTACCCACATTACATATTTGTGCATTGTTGGCAAATGCAATTTCATCCATATTGGTACTCCCCAAACCAATTAATATTGTTGATGTTCCTTATTTTAGAAGATACCTTATATGAATTGGCAGACACACAAATGTATTTATCATTCATCAATTGCATTTCTTATTAGTAACATGTTCACCCTAAATAGGCTCCCACTTAGATAAAAAGTAGTTCATTAACTTTCCACCCTTTCAACCTAGTGGACCTGTCAGATCTTATACTTCTCTAGCAAAGTCTTCCAGATCCATTAGTTTCATAATCAAAGATAATGTTGAGTAATTAATTAACAGAATCAAATATTATATTAATCAAAGGTTTTCAAGAACATAGGTATTAGTACTACTTTCTAAAATGGTTGATTTATTGGGTTTTTTCCTACCAAGTCACAGCAGGTTTTTTATCTTGAGTGTTTATATTATGGTGGTTTTGTCACACTAGAAGTACATCCTATCCCTGCAGTCCCCCTCCCTGATTAGTTGGCTCTTTACAGAAGTTATTATTTTTTTAATGCTCAGGCCTGTGCTACAACATAGGGATTTTCTTTCTTTTGGAATACCTGATGATGCTACTAGTAGGGGTCGGGGGGAGAATAAAGAATTCAAAAATTAAAGTTGGTTTTTAGAAAAGATGAACAACATGTTTTTTAAAAATTTGTTTTTGGATTTTTTTTGACACATTATGATTGAGATTGTATCCAGGAAAAATGTTTTATGGATGGTTAGAAAAAGGTCTGGAACAAGGATGAGGAAGAGGAGAAGGCAACTGCTTCGCCAGTATTCTATTGCTTGGAGGCAGGCTTGGGAAGGGGAGCAATTATTTCCTCATCCAGGCCATACATTACCTGAGGAAGCAGTTGACTATGCCCTAGGCATTTGGAAAGATTTTGATTGAGACAGTCATGGAATCATTCCTTTTCCTCCTTTTCCATGGCCTTCCCTCCTTCCCACTCCAACTGCCATCTAGGGCAGGTTGTAGGGAAGAGAAGAAGAGAATTCAGAAGGGTCATTGTTGAAAAATTAACTATACATATGTTTTGAAAAAAAAGTTTTAATAAAAAGAGAACAAAAGTTAAAAAAAGAAAAATTTTGATGTATTATTCATATACTTTTTTCTCTTATCCTTCTGATTACCTTATTAAAAATCTACAATGCAAAATTTTTATAAATAAAATTTATATTGTATAAATATTAATGTATTCTATTTAATTAAATACAAAAATATGAAATATTTGTCTATCCCAAAAAAGTTTATGCATATTTTATGAGTACATACATTATATAATGTATGTATACATACATTGTGTACATAAATATACATACATATGTACATATTCATATATATGTGTGTATATATACATATGGCTATATAGAATGGATATATACATACGTATTTGAAGGTGGCCAAAATTCACTAATATATTCCCTCTTTCAGGAGACATGAATTTATATAAAACCTGTTACAAAAATGGCATGGAATAAAAATTTTTATCTGTAGCTTAACTAAATATGTTTCTCTCTTGAAGTCTGATTTAGAGATCAATCAGAACACTATACAGATAGATTATGATTGAGTTATAAATAACTTGACCTTGTAATTTCTTGACATTAAAAAAGTTGATTATTCAGATGTCAACAATGGCCCTTATCATGTCATTTCTTTCATCTTGATGCTAAGAATTCAATGATTATTCTTAAGGGTTATGATTGCCTACCTGAATAATTTTTTATGAACCACCAGCTTGTTTTTTAAGTTATTGATTTACATTATTAGTATATGTATACACTGACAGTACTTTTAGAATATGTATACATTAATCTTTTGTTTTTACTAAAGAGATCTCTTAATATCTAATGCTTCATTGACTCATTAACATAATGTGATTTTATGAACTTAGAAAACTCTCACTATGATTACAATTATAATTTGAAATGTAAATATAGCTTTATCAATAAGTCAAATTTTATTTTAAAAAAACCTTTTGTACTTAACAATATACTTAAATTAACCATCTACTTGATAATAAAAAACCTTGACAAATTAACAATAAAACAATAACAAACTGGAACTGACCATTCTTGGGAAAAGAGCAGATATCTATTCAGGTAACTAATGCCTGCTGGCTCTGGGGTCCTCCTAATCATTGAGTTTCTTGGCCTAAGAATTTCTGATGTTCCTTACAACAAATTAACCTTGCTGCCTAGCTCTTCCTTAATTACATTTGGCCAGGCACTCAGATTAGAAGAAGACCTGTCTTGATCAGATCAGTGCACAGATCCACCATCAGGTCAGCAATGAAAATTTCTTCAGTCTCCCTGGAATGATGGGAAAACATCATAATTATGGATTGTATAGTCCTAGGAAGTCACTTCAAATCTCAGCAACTCTTTAAAACTAGACAGCTAGGTAGTGTAGCCAATAGGTTGCTAGTGTTGCAATCAAGATTTCTTCAAATCCTGCCTCAAATATTAGGTGTGAAACACTGAAAGTATGTTCTTTACTCTTTCTGTGCCTCAGTTGCCTCATCTGAAAAACAAAGATAATAATAGTACTTATCTCACAAGGTGATTGTAAAGTTGAATTAAGATAATGATTTTAAAGTGTTTTTCAGTCCTTAAAATAAATGTATGCCATTATTACCACTATAAATTGTACAACTAAAGAGGATCTTTTTTTAGTGTATATAGTTTTCCCACTAGGAACTATCTACCTGGATAAACATATCAGTTTGGGCCAAAAATACAGGAAAAAAATCCAAACAAAACCTGTCACAGTAATATTATATTTACATAATGTTTTAGCATTTGAAATGTACCTTCTTCCCAACAACCTCATTATTCATGTGTCATTGTCACGTCTGTCAGATATCCAAGGGGCTATTGATAAAACTTTGTTTGCACATACAAACTTAAAGTTTCTTCAGCACTATTAAAGCCTCTATAGTTTGACTTTTGTCATATTCCTGTCTTCACCTATTAATGAATGGCAACTTTGCTAGTAGTCCTACTTATTCTCCCAATAAGATAAATCAATCAAATTATTTATGTATTTATTAAGCTCCTGCTATTGGTTTAGATCTTCTCTACATCAGATGATGCATATGCTTTTACTCCAAGGTCACTCAGTATTGAACAGAAAGCTATATTGTTTTTCTGGGGGAAAACTCCATCTTTACATGTAATTCTCTGAATAGGTAAGCAAATCCCAACGACCAGAGTTCATGTTCTAATGTTGTCAAATCTTCCAAATTAAAATCAACTGATTTTTATACCTTCTTATACAGATGAATAAATGGAGTGGATTTAAGGCTTACTTAGATATAATCTTTACCAATTAGCACAGTAAAAGGATGACCTCTTTAGAAGCTATGATTTCACAAATAGTTGGCCCACATTTTGACCTAGCAAAATGTAATTCTCTTTCAATTATAGATAGTAACCCAGTACAACTTAATTTAGAGGAAAGAGAACTGACCTTAGAATCATAAGACATGAGATTGAGTCCTGACTGAACATAGGAAAAAAATCTCAGTAATTTCTTCAACTGTAAAAGGAGCTAAATGATTATATTAAAAATTATATATGCATATATATAGATGAGTTTTTGCATATGTGAAAGAATATTACAACCATGAAACACTATAAAAATATAAACTGCTATTGTCATTATTATTTTTCCTATCATTTAGTCTGTTAAATTCCATCAAAGACAATCCTGTGGACTTTGGAGATCCAACTATGTGAAAAAATGAACCAAGTAGAATGCAGCAAAAGATAAATGCTTTAGGACTGAAATAAATTTAGTTCATAGCTTTCATTTTATAATTAAGGAAACTGAAATCGAGAGGCTAACTGAATTATTTTAAACCGCATGGTTAGTATAAGCAGAAATAAGATTGATTCAGATTGACTCTAAATTCAATGCTCATTCTAACACAACACTGGAAGATCGTATTCAAGTATTGTTTTCAACAAAACTCCTTTATAAGATTGACCTTTGAAAATATATTAGTATACAATTTTAAGAATTATTTGCTTTTAATCAAATTATCAATTAATAACATTATTCTCTTCTCTAGACCAAGAAACAAAGAAATAAATAAACAAATAAATAAAGCTATATTCCCATCCTATGCCAGCACAAATAATTGCTATAGAATACTATACAAAAGTTTCACATTTACAGATCTGACTCCAGTATCCAGTTGATTAGAAGGAATGATTTTCTAAGGACCATTCCTGGGAAAACTCAAGGGCACAATAGCATTCTCTCCACTGCCCTATCTTGCTACTTAAATCTTCAATTTATTAATTTCAGGGTTGGAAAGAAAGATGACTGCTCTGTTACCTTGAAAATAATTCCTGAGTGTGAGGCAAATTGAAGCATGTTTGGAACTTTGCAAAAGCTTATTTAATTTTAACTTCATTAATATTCTGCCTACACAAAACACATATACATATTATTTTCCTTCTTCCTTTTTTTTTTAAATTTAAATTCTACCAAACAAATGTATTTCTTTCAAAGATGTGAGGAGACATTGAATAACTCCAAATTACTTGCTTGATTGCACTTGATTTTTTTTTCATCTAGATGTGATAAAACAATGTACATACAGTTAATTACTTTGAACTCATACATTATACCTTTTAATTATAATAGGACAAACTTTCTACCACTGTTTGATATGACATTGAAGGATAGTAGAAATATTAGTTTTGATGCATAGAATGAAGACAGGTTCATTAATTTGCAATGCTGTGAGTCTCAGGAAAAATTGACCAAATTGATTTATGACTTTTAAAAACTGCCATCTTGTCTTAGTTCAGAAATAAATTTGGGATTTATTTTTAGGAAGGTTGTCAGAAGTGTCTCAAGTAATTTCCACTAGAGCATTAGATAATTTTGAGAATATATGAATGTTTGAACTCAGTAGTTTGCGTTGTATACTGTAAGATGTAAATAAATTTTGATCTAATAAAACAAGAAGAGAAAAATTAAGATTTGTTTAAAGTAAATGACTTGCTTTTTTCAGATCTTATAATAAACACTAGCACCCACCATTTCATTTTCTTTTTCTAAATATGGCATGTGATTCAAACTAGACATTGTGAAAATGTACATGTCACTATGACTTATTCACTAGAATACTCATCTCAAAATGAAACACCTGGATTCAAATTCTTCTTTGGACAGATATTAGTTGTGTGAACACTTGGAAGTTTCTTAATTTATTTGGGACTCAGATAATGTTTTAAAACTGTATATTGTAAATTAATTGATGATTGATGATTAGCTTTGTGGTTGATTCACTAGTACACTTATTACCAGAAAGAAAAAATCTTCTGTCTATTAATCATTAACAATAATTAGCAGTGTCATAGTTCAGTGTTGAGGAGGTGATGCCAAGAGATTATATTTCTACTTTACAGTCATTCAAGAAATTATGGAATCAGTTAAATCTAACTATTGTTAGTTGTGAGGAGGATAAAAGAATAGAAATAGTGAAATATAACAAAAATAAGAGTCTGAAATGTAATCTTGTAAATATCCATGAGGAAGTCCACTATGGAAAAGCTGTTTTATACATTGTTAATCAATTGAAATTTGTGTTGTATTTATTGTCTTGAAAATTTTATATTTTTCTACTGAGAAGAATCTAAGGATAGAGCACTGAACTGCAGTTAGAAAAGCATACATTTAAATTCAACATTAGATACTTTCTAGATGTATGATACAAGGCAAGTCACTTAATCTCTGCCTCAGTTTTCTGAACTGTAAAATGGACATAGCGGGGTGGAGCCAAGATGGCGGAGTGAAAAGGTGACTCTCTGCGTCCTCCTCTGAATTTCTCTCAAATCAACAATAAAATAAGCCTCTGAACTGATCTTCAAGTCAACGAATCAGGAAATATTTGGATACTGCTTGCAGATATCTCTGAAAAAGTTCACATCAGGTTTGTCTAGCTCAGACAGAGGGATAAACAGAGGACTCTGGTGTCAGAGAACTCTGGTGGAGGCCAGAAGTGAGGGTGGGACTCAGTTCAGCTCAGCTCAGACTGGCAAAAAACTCCAAATTCCAAACTCCAAATTCCAAACACCTGGAGTTTATCTGAGGCACTCAGGACACTCTGCCCTGATTGGGGGCAGGTGTTCTGGCAAACTTGCCTTGTTTAAAGAGTAATTCCGCCTTAGTCCTAGCCCCCACCGGCTCAGCACCTTAAATAAATTCGCCGAAGCACCTCAGGGCAAAGTCTTCAGCCGGCCTTTTCAGCCACTGTTTTTTTTTTTTTTTTTCCCTACCTTTAAGAGATATACACGGTGTCTAAAAAAGAAAGAAAAAAAGTCAAAAGACAAAAGAGAGCTCTCACCATAGACAGCTTTTATAAATAGAAAGAGGAGAAGACCCCAGATCCAGAGGTTCCTTTAGACATAACTCAAGAGGAAATCAGCAAGGACCATCGCTGGTCCCCGTTTCAAAAGGCCTTTCTGGAAGATTGCTTAAAGAACCCAATAAAAGAGCTGGAGGATAAATGGGAAAATAAATTGAAATTAGTGCAAGAGGGATACAATATCTTGCAAGAAGGATATGACACCCTGCAAAAGAGATATGAAAAAGACACCAATCTATTGAAAAATAAAATTAGTGAAGGAGAAAAAGAATGCAATGAACAAAAAAATTCAATTGGCCAGTTACAAATGGAGCTTAAAAAGGTAACTGAAGAAAACAACACTTTAAAAATAAGAATTGAACAAATGCAAGTGAATGACTCAATAAGACTACAAGAATCAGTCAAACAAAAACAAAAATATGAAAAATTAGAAGAAATTATGAAAGATCTCCTAGGAAAAACAACTGACTTGGAAAATAGATCTAAGAGAGACAATCTAAGGATTATTGGACTTCCTGAAAGCCATGATGAAAAAAAGAAACACTTTCTTCCAGAAAATCCTAAAAGAAAACTGCCCTGAGATTGTAGAATCAAAGGGCAAAATCACCATTGAAAGAATCCACCGATAACCTCCTGAAAGAGAACCCAAAATTAGAACCCCAAGGAATATGGTGGCTAAATATCAGGACTATAGCACCAAGCAAAAGATTCTGCTAGCAGCTAGAAAGAAACAATTCAAATACCGAGGATCAATAATTAGAATCACACAGGATCTGTCAACCTCCACATTAAAAGATAGAAGGGCCTGGAACCAGATATTCCGAAGGGCAAAAGAACTTGGATTACAGCCAAGAATAACCTATCCAGCTAGAATGAGCATTATCCTCCAGGGAAGAAGATGGTCATTCAATGATATAGGTGAATTTCACCTATTTCTAAGGAAAAGACCAGATCTAAACAAGAAATTGGACATCCAAACACAGAACTCAAGAGATGCATAAAAAGGTAAAAAGGAAAGGACTCTTGAGAACTTTATTTCTACTAAGCGGATGCTTAAAGTTTGGGGGTATAATTAAGTAGATATTACTTTGATGATATGAAAAAGAGAACTAGAGGGGGAAAAGTTGTCATACTGGGGAAAAGAGGGGAAAAGTGGTAAAAATAAGATCTAAACAAAAAGGAGGTAAAAAATGGGTTAAATCTCTTGAAGAGGCAAAGAAAACCTAATATAATTGAGAGAAAGAGGGGAGGGAGTTGAGCATTGTGTAAATCTTACTCTCATCAGGTTGGGCTCTAAAAGTGAATATCAGACACTTGATTTCACATAGAAACTTGTCTGTTGCTAGAGGGAAGTGGGAGGGAAAGGAGGAAAAGAAAGGCATAAACTAATAGAAGGGAAAATAAAAGAATCAGTGGAAAGGAGGAAAAACAGGGGGAAGAGATCTAAAGGGTGGAGTATTGTTTGGAGGAGGGGGTCATCAAAAGGAAAGTACTGAGGAGGGGGAAGGGAGAAAGGGGAAAGGAAAGGGGAAAACATAACGTGGGTAAATAAGATGGCAGGAAATAAAGAATTAGTTATTCTAACTGTGAATGTGAATGGGATGAACTCTCCCATAAAGGGGAAGCAGATATCAGACTGGATTAAAAACCAGAATCCCACAATATGTTGTCTACAAGAAACACATCTAAAACATAGTGACACATATAGAATTAAGGTAAAACGCTGGAGCAGGACCTATTATGCTTCAGGTGAACAAAAAAAAAGCAGGGGTAGCAATCCTTATCTCAGATCATGTAAAAGCCAAGAGAGATCTAATCAAAAGAGATAAGGAAGGAAACTATATTTTATTAAAGGGTACCATAGATAATGTAGCAATACCTATAGTAAATATTTATGCACCAAGTGCAATAGCATAAAAATTCCTAGGGGAGAAATTAAGAGAGATGCAAGAAGAAATAGACAGCCAAATGATACTAGTGTGGGATCTCAACCTTGTTCTCTCAGAATTAGATAAATCAAACCAGAAAATAAACAAGAAAGAAA
>JAJPUD010013317.1:432-28415 GCA_023553655.1 Myrmecobius fasciatus
TCTCTCCAGGCCTCTCTGAAATCGTCCTGCTGGTCGTTTCTTACAGAGCAATAATATTCCATAACATTCATATACCATAATTTATTCAGCCACTCTCCAATTGATGGGCATCCATTCAGTTTCCAGTTTCTAGCCACTACAAAAAGGGCTGCCACAAACATTCTTGCACATGTGGGTCCCTTTCCCTCCTCTAAGATCTCTTTGGGATATAGGCCCAGTAGAAACACTGCTGGGTCAAAGGGTATGCACAGTTTGACAACTTTTTGAGCATAGCTCCAAATTGCTCTCCAGAATGGTTGGATCCGTTCACAGTTCCACCAACAATGTATTAGTGTCCCAGTTTTCCCACATCCCCCCCAGCATTCATCGTTATCTTTTCCTGTCATTTTAGCCAATCTGACAGGGGTGTAGTGGTACCTCAGAGTTGTCTTAATTTGCATTTCTCTGATCAATAGTGATTTGGAGCAACTTTTCATATGACTAGAGATGGTTTTAATTTCATCATCTGAAAATTGTCTGTTCATATCCCTTGACCACTTATCTATTGAAGAGTGGCTTGAATTCTTATATATATGAGACAATTCTCTATATATTTTAGAAATGAGGCCTTTATCAGAGCCATTAAATGTAAAGATGATTTCCCAATTTGATGTTTCCCTCCTAATCTTGTCTGCATTTGTTTTGTTTTTACAGAAACTTTTTAACTTAATATAATCAAAATTATCCATCTGGTGTTCAATTAGGAGTTCCAGGTCTTCTTTGGACATAAATTTATTCCATCTCCACAGGTCTGAGAGATAAACTATATTACATTCCTCTAACTTGCTTACAAAGTCCCTCTTTATATCTAGATCATGAACCCATTTAGATCTTATCTTGGTAGGTGGAGATTTTTTCTTAGAGAGTTGATTAATAGCTTGTTCTATTTATTTTTCTAAAATGGGGCTATTTAAATAATTTATTTTTTCTTTTGTTAACCTGGACAGTCTATATTTTTGTAGATATTCTTCCATTTCATTTAGATTATCAAATTTATTGGCATAAAGTTGGGCAAAGTAACTCCTAATTATTACTCTAATTTCTTCTTCATTGGAGGAAAGTTCTCCCTTACCATTTTTGAGACTAACAATTTGATTTTCCTCTTTCTTTTTTCTAATCAAATTAACTAAAGGCTTATCTATTTTGTTGGTTTTTTCATAAAACTAACTCTTAGTTTTATTTATTAATTCAATAGTTTTCTTATTTTCAATTTTATTAATCTCCCCTTTTATTTTCAGAATTTCCAATTTGGTATATAAATGAGGGTTTTTAATTTGTTCTTTTTCTAGTTTTTTTTAATAGTAAGCCCAATTCATTGATCTTCTCTTTCTCTATTTTATGCAAATAAGGATCTAGAGATATAAAATTGCCCCTTATAACTGCTTTGGCTGTATCCCATAAATTTTGGTATGTTGTCTCATTATTGTCATTGTTCTGGATGAAATTAGTAATTGTGTCTGTAATTTGCTCTTTCACCCATTCATTCTTTAGCATTAGATTATGTAATTTTCAATTAACTTTTGGTCTATTTTCTCTTGGCCTTAAATTGCATGTGATTTTTATTGCATCATAATGTGGAAAAGATGCATTTACTCTTTCTGCCTTTCTGCATTTGATTTTGAGGTTTTTATGCCCTAACACATGGTCAGTTTTTATATAAATTCCATGAACTGCAGAGAAAAAAAGTAAACTCCCTACTGTCTCCATTCAATTTTCTCCAATGAGCTATCATACCTAACTTTTTCAACAATTTGTCTACCCCTCTAGTTTCTTTCTTATTTTGTAGTTTGATTTATCTAATTCTGAGAGAACAAGGTTGGATGCTATACCACTTGGTGCATATATATTTAGTATTGATATTGCTACATTATCTATGGTACCCTTCAGTAAAATAGTTTCCTTATCTCTTTTAATTAGATCTATCTGTGCTTTTAAGTGGTCTGAGATAAAGATTGCTACCTCTGCTTTTTTTTTTTTTTTTTGTTTGACTGATTCTTGAAGTCTTGAGTCATTAACTTTCATTTGTTCAGTTATAATTTTTAATGTATTATTTTCTTCAGTTACCTTTTTTAGCTCCTTTTGTAACTTGCCAATTGAATTTTTTGGTTCATTGCACACTTTTTCCATTTCACCAATTTTGTTTTTCAGTGGATCGATGTCTTTATCATATCTCTTTTGGAGGGCTTCTTGCACTGATCTCAATTCACTTCCCCATTTATCATCTAGCTCTCTTTTGAGATTCTTTATGCAATCTTCGAGGAAGGCCTTGTGAAAGGCGGACCGGGTCATATCTCCCTTGATGGTTTCCTCTGCAGTTGCTTTGCCTGTAGGAACCTCAGGATCTGGGGTCTACCCTTCTTTCTCTCCATAAAAGCTTTTTATGGTGAGAGCTCTCTTGCTTCTTCCTCATTTTTTAAAAAGCTTGGCGTCTGTGCAAAGTAGTGACTGTGGTAATTTGCCCTGGGGCAAATCGGATAATTAACTTCCTGTGCTGGGCCATGAGAGCTGGGTTACAATCTGCCTTTTCAAAAGGCAGATATGTCAGAGCCCCTGCCTGCAATCAGGGCAGAGTGTCCTGAGAGCCTCACATAGACTCCCCAAGTATTTAGAATCTGCCATGCCAAGCTGCGCCCTCGCCAAAGTCCCCGACCCCCTGCCCTACTGAAACAGACCTGCACTGGAGCAAAATTTTCCAAGGTACCTTCCGCAAGGAATGCTTTGTAGTTCAAATATTTGTGGGTTCTTTGACTTAAGAATCAGTTCAGAGGCTTACTCAGGCATAAATTGTACTTGGTCATAATGAATGATTTCTTGGTCAAATTGCTGTAGCCTCCTTGAAGGGCTTTGAGTCAGTATTCATTAATCTATAGTTTTCCTTCTATGTTTTATCCTTCCCTTGTTTAGATTTTTGTCTTAGAAAAGAATTCTGGTAGGGTACTTACTTTTTGAATATTTGAGAATAATTTGTGAAGTATGGATAGGAATTTTTCTTTAAAAGTTTGATAAAATTAGTCTATGAATCCATGAGAAGTAGATCCCCCCCCCCTTTATGGGATTTGGTTGTATAAGATCCTTAACTAGTCCGATGGTTTTAGTATTTTATATTTCTGAAAGTATTTTTGTATTTATTGTGTTCTCAGTTTGTTTTTTTTTTACCTATCACTATACACTATTTATACTGATTATTCCTCATTTTTAAAAAAATGATTTCTCTTTGGTCATTTGCTATTGTATTTATTTTTTTTCCCCCACCATTGTCTTTTTAATGAAGCTAGCTAAGGGTTTATCAATTTTAATAATCTTTTCTAAGAAGAGGGTTTTCATTTTATTTACCATCTTTGTTTTTTTTTTTAATTCCAACTTATCTATTTCTCCTCATGAATAATATCTCCTCTTTTATTCTTATTTTATTTAGGATTTCACTTTTAAGTCTTCATTTTGGGTGTGTAGCTTTATTTGTTGTTGCTGGATCAATAACTATGTTTATTGTCTTAAAATTTGTAAAGTATTTATGTAATATATTATTAATATATGACATTAATTATGTTTTCTGCCTTTTTATGTTTTCACTTTTGTTTGCCTTATCTCTGTATCCCAATACATAATACAGTCAGTGTTGGTTAATAACAAACCCCCCAAAAAAAGATTTGGAAAGAATTTTATTAAATTGCCTGGCAGAAAAGAGAGCCAAAATAGGTAGTCATCTCCCCCAAAACTTAGTTACATATAGTATAGTTTTCAAATAAAAAAGAACAAGGTAAAAACTACTAATTGGCCTTCATAGAGCAGTTTTTAGATAAGACTTAGATTGATTGAGATGTATAGGGGGAAGAAATTCCTTAGCTTTCTTGGATCAATCTTTGGAATCCCAGGAAGTATTTTGTGGAGAAAGTAGGAGCATCTCTTGCTTGGCCTAAGTTAAAGCATTCAGGAAATCTGGTCTCTAAGTAACAAGGGCTAGTTTCCAACAATGCAATCCAGTTTTCCCACAGTTTCTCTCTTCCTTTCAGATTTTTAAAAGTTTGATGTTCTTGTACTAGAAAGAAGCACAATTACAGAAGCAGAGAGCTAAGTTAAGGTTTCAAAGAAAGTTGATTAAGTAATCTGGGTCTGTGGAGTCATTCCTTTCAGAACTCATCTCATCTAAATCTTGATAGACTTCCTTTAAGGATTAGCAGTGTGTAGATAGTTGGTCAACTTTTTCCATCATCTTATACAGAAGCAGAGAACCAGGTTAAGGTTTAAAAGGTGTGAAGGTTTCTCCTTGACTTCATATTGCTGGCAACTCATAGAGAATTCCAGGGTTGTAAGTCACAGGTCTTAGACTTATACCTGGAAATAAGTATGCTACATAATACAAGGAGCTTTCCCAGGTTTTGAAAGAACACATATGACCATGGATATCCCAAAATAGTTTTTAAAAACACAAATTTATAATTCAATGAACAACTTTAGTTAATCTGAATCACAATCTCATACATTCCCTTAGGAAACAAATCTAGTTTAGTAAATGCTATGGGTAAATTAAATCAGGTTACAGATGAAAACTTCATTACTCAGAAATGTTTTCATTTTGGACCTTAGTTTTCCCATGTAAACTATCTGATCCTTGGAAACATTTTTCCCTTGGAAATTTTTGAATAGGCCTCGTTTCTAGGGCATCTGTGAGGTGGTGTTCTCCTATAATAGAATTTAGTAAGATCTAACAACCCCTTATATTTAGTCTTTCAATAACTATTTCATGTGATGAAAAACAGTTCAGACCTTATGGAGCTAACTTTATACTTGTCCTATGCTAGTTATTAATAGAAACATTTGAAAGGCAACACACATGCATATGCATATATATACATGTATCTATCTATCTATCTATCTATCTATCTATCTATATCCTAGCTATTAAAGAAAACTAATCTTACTGCTTTCTCAGCAAAATGCACTCCAAAATGTAAAACAACATTTTTGTCACATCATTTCTCTCTCTTAATTGTCCTAACCCTATTTTTTTGGGCAGGGGAGAGAAAGAAATGGGGAAAGGGAGGGGAGGGAATGATTGCTTGTGTGTGTGTGTAGGAAACAGAGAATATATCAAAATTTTTGCAATTCATGGGGAATTGTTATAGAAATTTCCAAACACAGAAAGAAGTGTTTATAACAATATCAAGACCTGGCCCTCCAGAGCAGAGACTGGACTGACATAAGCATAGCAAAGATAATAGTTAATCTTTATTTGGGAACAGCCAATCATATAACAAAATTTGACATTATTCACAAGGTATCATAGCTAAGCTCAGAATTAACCCTTTTCAGAAAGGAAATGACATAGTGGAGAAGCTGAGTCAAGAGGATAAACAGATCCTACTACCAAAAATATGTAGAGTTCTCCTCTCAACCTTTCCATGCTTAGACATTTACTTGTAGCAGTTTTCAGATCACACTCCCATAAACACATGGCAATTCCCTTAAATGGTAGATCATTGACTTAATGACAACTCAGACATCATACCTGAAACCACCTCAGAACAATAACAAATTACAATCCCAAAAGATTTCATCTCAACTAACAAGTTTCACTAATCATAGCTTAGGGCTAAGTACAGCTAATATTTTTCTTATTTTGTTGCCAATAAGCACAGAAAAGGCCTTGTTCATCTTTTCTGATTTAAATCCATCTTAGAGCAGTATTGATTTTCCCATGTTAGGCGAATGACAATTTTTTTTATAGTTAGGTAGTGTTTTACATAATTAACCTTTGAAGTAAAAAGGGCTTAAATCCATCAGGGAAAAAAATTATATAAAAAATGCACAATTCCTTGAAGAGTAGAGTTCACTTTTGGTTCCTTATCATAAAATTTTTAAGTGTTATTAGTATATGTGGGGAGAGATTGCAAAAATATAAATAAGGCCGTCAAAAATATTTTGATAGGGTAGTGTAAAAAAAAATAACAAATTTACCAAATGACACTGTAAAATAATTATTTTGAAAATAGTTATCCAGGGGGTACCTATCTTGTCTATTCCTTAAAGTCTGAAGACAGATCAGATAGTCTCTCAAAATTTCTTCTAACCTTTGTAGCTTTTTAATTCAAAAACTTATTACTGTGTAGAATTAAGCTTTTATTTTGCTTTTTTTTTTCAGTTGGTGAATTTGTTAGTGATGCTCTTTTAGTGCCAGACAAATGCAAATTTTTGCACCAAGAAAGAATGGATATATGTGAAACTCATCTCCACTGGCATACTGTTGCAAAAGAGGTAAAAATTGGTGAATTTTTTATTTTCAAGTTGCAAGGTTTGTTTGACCTGTTTATATACATATATGTCAACATACATATCTGTGTGCATGTATATGTGTGTGTATGTGTTTGTGTATATGTATATATACTGTCTATTTAATGGCCATGTAGAAACTATTTAGAAGAAATAACTATATTTTTTAATATCCATAGATAGTAAATAATTTATTTGTCTGTGGAAAATAGGACACAATTGATTTGTTGTGCTGCATTGTCTAAAGTGATAGATATTTAAAATAAAAGTTTTGATCTTAAATTTACCATGCTTTATAAGCTTAATGATTTAAAATTAGTTCTTCAGAATTTTTGCTTCACTTATTATCTTTCAGATAAATTGCTTTTAATTACCACATTTTTACCGAGATATGGTAATACTATGTTTTAACAGCTTTAATATCAGTCAGCTACTTTTATCAGATCATTGAGAGAGATCTGGATATGAATCCAGTTTTTTATTACCAGGTTAAAATTTTAGCATGATACCATGCTATCATCTTGCCTCAATATACCTTTCCTCAGTAAAAAAAATATATATATATAAATCAGCAAAAGATGATTATGTCCTACACACACACACACACACACACACAGGACATAATCATCTTTTGCTGATTTCTTATTATTAACCAATGAAACAATGGGTAAGTTATGATAATACATTGCTCATCATACTTTCTGATGCCATTTCTACCCTGTAGAACCTTCATTCTTGATAAAAGGTAGAACACCTTTAATTATAACCAATTAATCATTTGACTCATATATCAGAAGTCCTTCTGTAAAAGAGAATTTCTAGTTTCTTTCAAGATTCAGTTCGTTTATCACTTACTATTTGAAACTTTTCATGGCTTTTCTAATTATTTCCCTTCTCCTTGAAGTTATTGGTTATATAGTTGTCCGTTTACAGATTATATGCACTTAAGTTTAGATTAGAAGCACCTTAAAGTCAGACTCTATTTTTTTTCATTTTTCATTATATTCCTAGTGTTTATTTCTTGAATTAGACTAATAAACTCTTCTTTCTTCCTATACAACTATACTTCTGCACTCTCTCTGAAGCAAGATATATCTATATTAAAATTTTTATTTTTCATTTTACAAACAAAATACCCATAATTTTGACGGGATAGAGAAATTTTGTGTTGCTGCTCAAGTGTAGTCATTTATAGCAAATTATGTATTTATACATCTTCTATAAGCATACATATTTACACATATACTATAAGCATATACTCTGTATGCTTAATTTGTGGTGCTTTATCTTTTTTGATAGTCTCTAAACAAAAATTAAAGTTGATTACCAGAAAATTAGAAACAAACTTAAAATGTTTATTTTGCCCCTTGTACTGAATTATTGCTCTCATGGGTATCCTAGGAGATGCTTTCAGAGTACAAACATGACAGATAATTTTGCCATAAGAAGGTGATAATCTAAAAACCATTTGAAGGTTATAAGATATAATCTTCATAGATAGTTCACTCTCATTGTGCCTCCAACATATAACAACTAGAAGGCTTATAATCCTCATATTTCCATCTCTTTTGCTATAGAGCCAATCCTCTGTGGTGAATAAATTTGAAAGAGTTGAGAGTATACAATTTGTGCAAGATTGAGGTAGTAAATAAGATGTGGTCTTCATAAATCTCTAACCCCACTTAGTAAGTGTATCACATGTATGCCTTTTACAATATGTACACATGTACCACTTATAGCATGTAGAATAATACTTCAGCTCTGAGGTAAAGTTTCTTCACCTCTCAGTACTGTTACTTCATTTTTAGTATTATTGCTTCTCTAATTGATTAAAATATTGAGGGGGAGGGAAGATTTCAAAAACAAAATTTTTGCTGGGAAAAAGCAATGATAGTATAAAAGTTATGGTTATTCATATAAAACATCAAATAAGTTCCATTTTAGAGTTTTTGTATATAGGGGTTTCTTCCCATCAATATCTAGATGAAACTCTGCTTTCTACAATAGTTCTGTAAAGTGATATGCGGATTTAATTTTTTTTTTTAAATCATACACTGACAAGTATTTTGACATGGTTAACTTCCTGCCATCTAGGGGAGGGGAGGGGGAGTAGGGGGGAAAATTTTGTAACAGAAAGCTTTGTAAGGGTCAATGTTGAAAAATTACCCATGCATATGTTTTGCAAATAAAAAGCTTTCAAAAAAAATAAATAAATCATAGACTTAAGGAATGTTAAAGAGAGATAGGGTCCTGCAGATCATCTAGTACAAGAATTCCAAATCCAGTGTCTTATGCTTTTAAAAATATATATATATACTATTTTGATAATCCTATTGCAATATAATTGAGTTTTTTGCAACCCTATGTATTTTATTTTTTTATTTGAAAACATTAATCTGAGAAGAGTTCTATAATCTTTACTAGCATAACATAGGAGTCCATGATACAAAAAAGGTTATGAGCAACTTTTCTTGTCCAGTCCTCTCATTTTATGAATAAGGAAACTGAGATTCAGAATAATGACACAACTAGCTAGTGTCAGACATGGAACTATATTTCTGCTAGTAAAGAAACGAAAAGAACTCTTCTTCATAGCTTATCGTGAATTCCTTTCCCAAAGGGTTATTTTGTAAAATAACCCCTTTCAAATTTATCTATTCTCTTTTTATAATTTTTATATTTGGAATATTCTTACTGGTCATACTTCATTGGTTATATCGTTATTTGACATTTTTTTCTTCTTACCTTTTAAAATTTTTTTTAGACTTGTAGTGAAAAGAGTATGAATCTGCATAACTATGGTATGTTGCTGCCTTGTGGAATTGACAAGTTCCGTGGTGTAGAATTTGTTTGTTGCCCACTAGCTGATGAAAATGACAACGTGGATTCTGCAGATGCAGAAGATGATGATTCAGAAGTCTGGTGGGGAGGTGCAGATGCAGATTATGCAGATGGAAGGTAAGAGTATGCAATTTTAATTTTGCCTGAATTCTTTACTTTGATTTATGGAAAGTATCTTTCAATTTCATACAAATAGAATACAAAACAAGGAATTTATGGCTTCTCTTAGGTCATCAAAAAAGTTCTAAAAGAGATTTTCCTAATAACATTTTATTAAATTAATAGGGTTTTAAAAATGTTTTATTGATATCTTTTATTAATTACCAATTTTGGCAGTAACTGTCCCTACTCTCTTTAGAGAAACATCCCATATAATCAATCATATTTCCTTAAAAGAAAAAAAGAAAAAGGAAAAAAAATTGCTTAACCATCAATATTTTAAAAATTCTGAAAATAAGTGCAGGATGCAATACTTGTGGACCTTTCATCTCTACAAAGAGATATGGGGTGGTAGGAAGAGTAAGTTATCATATCCTTTTTCTCCCAAACCATACCTGTTCTTTTTAATTTTGCAATAAGAAATTTTGATTTCTATGTAGCTGTTTCTTTCCATTTATATTATTGTAATCATTGTGTATAGAATTTTCTTGGCTGTACATGCTTTATTCTGCATCTGATCATGTAGATCATTCTAGGCTTCTCTTTTCATTTACATTCATTGATTCTTACAGCATAGTAACGTGAATGTATTTCTTACAATCATGTACCACAATTTGTTTAGCCATTCTCCAGGCAGTAGGCATTTACTTTATTTTTAATTTACTATCCCAAAAAAATGTTGCTATAAATATTTTGATGTATAGGAATTTTCTTCATATTAGTAGCTTTCTTGGAGAATAAGCTAAGTAATGGAATCTCTGGGTCAAAGATAATGAATTTTAGTTATTTTCTTTGCATACTTCCAAAGTATTTTGTAAAATAGTTTTTTTTTTCCCAATTCACAGTTCTACTAACAATGCAACAGAGTGCTTAATTTCCCCAAAGCCTTCTGATTTTGACTCTTGTCATCTCTTTATCCTTTTTGCAAATTTGTAGAATATAGAGTAAAATCTGAGGAATGTCTTGATTATATTGTTCTTATTAGTATTTTGGAGCAGTTGTTAATAGTTTACAGATCCTTTGATATGTATGTATACATATGTGTTTTATATATGTTTATATATAATTGTTTATATGTCATAACTATCAAATTCTTATCAGAAAAATTTGTTAATTATTTTTTCCCCATTTGGCCACTTCTAACTGAGGTACTTTAATTTTTGTTTGTGCAGAAACTTTTCAGTTTAGTGTAATGAAAGTTATTTATTTTATCTGTGTATTTGCTTCTTTCTATTGTTTGGGTAAGAATACATCTCTTATCTAAAACTTCCAGAGGTATATGCTTTGCTTCTTTTTTTAATAGTAAGGTTAAATACCCATTCATAATATATTGTGAAATATGATATAAAATGTTGGTGTAAGCTTAATTTTTATCAGAATGTTTTTCAGTTTTCTCAGCAATTTGGAGGTAAATGAAATTTTTTCCCAAGTAATTTGGTTTTTAGTTACCAAGCAGTGGGATATTGAGTTTGCATGGTTTCTGATTTTCCTTTGTGTAGTCTATCCCCATTGATCTAATTCTGTTGTTTTTTTTTTAACCAGTACCTGATGGTTTTTAAAACTGATGATTTTTATTATATTTTTGAGGTCTGAAAGTTATTTCTTCCTTTTCCCTACCTGTTTTCATTATTTTTTATTTTGTAAATTATGTGAAAATACACTTCTTAAAAAAAATTTTATTTATTTATTTTGAAGTACACTTTTTTTTGCGCTGAGGCAATTGGCATTAAGTGACTTGCCCAGGCTCACACAGCTAGGGAATGTTAAGTGTCTGAGTCCAAATTTGAACTCAGGTCCTCCTGACTTCAGGGCTGGTGCTCTATCCACTGCGCCACCTAGCTGCCCCTTGAAGTACACTTTTGATAATGATTGGTATGACAATAAATGTAAATTAGCATTGCTAGTATTATCATTTTCATCACATTAGTATGGCTCAACTATGAGCATTTAATATTTCTCCAGCAATTAAAGTTGTTCATCATTTCTTTAAGGAGCAGTTTGCAGTTTAAGCTATTTTGTTTACTTTGGTAGATTTTTTTGTTTGTGTTTTGCAGTTATTTAGAATGGGATTTCCCTTCTTGTTATTGCCTTTTAAGTTTTTGAAAACTGTTATATTAATGTTGTTAATTTTGAAGGTTTATTTTGCTGCCTAAAATTTTGTTGAAGTTATTAATTGTATAAATTAGTATCTTGGCTGATTCTCTAGGATTTTCCAAGTAATTGGTCATACTTTTCAAGTATTCAAATAGTAATACTTTTATTTCCTTTTTATCTTTTTGCTTTTAATTTCTTTCTCTTTTCTTGGTGCCAATTTTTTCCATAACTATATAAAAAATAATGAAAAGACTGGACATCTTTGCTTTACTCCCATATTTATTAAGATAACCCCATTGCAAAAAAAAAAAAAAAAAGGTGCTTGCTTTTTGTTTTAGGTAGATGTTTCTTATACTATCAACAAAAGGTCCCTCTATATCTATATACTTTGTTGGATTTTTTTGGTTTTTTTGCAACTAGGTGGCAAAGTGAATAGAGCACTGTCCCTGGAGTCAAGAAAACCTGGATTAAAATGTGACTTGAGATACTTACAAGCTGTGTGACTCTGAGCCTCTTGCTTCAGTTTCCTTAACTGTAAAGTAGGGATAAAATAATATATATAACCCATAACTATAATAACTATAATATATAACTATAATTTCATATGAATTTGTTTAAATTTTTTGAATCACTATTCATTAATAGTATTAGCCTATATTTTTCCTGTTGTTTTTTCTTTTCCTACTTTGGATGTCAAGACTATGCTTGTGTTTTACATGATTCTGATTAGGTGTGTTTGTTTCTTTGTCTAATGCATGACTGAAATTCCTGCTTTTTGTGGAGGGGATGTGGGAGGGCTGGGACACTGATGCATTGTTGGTGGAGCTGTGAACGGATACAGCCATTCTGGAGAACAATTTGGAGCTACGCTCAAAAAGTTATCAAACTGTGCATACCCTTTGACCCAGCAGTGTTTCTATTGGGCCTATATCCCAAAGAACTCATAAAGGAAGGAAAGGGCCCCACATGTGCAAGAATGTTTGTGGCAGCCCTTTTTGTAGTGGCTAGAAACTGGAAATTGAATAGATGCCCTTCAATTGGAGAATGGCTGAATAAATTATGGTATATGAATATTATGGAATATTATTGTTCTGTAAGAAATGACCAGCAAGATGATTTCAGAGAGGCTTGGAGAGACTTACATGAACTGATGCTGAGTGAAATGAGCAGAACCAGGAGATCATTATACACGGCAACAACAGTACTATATGACAATCAATTCTGATGGACATGGCTCTCTTCAACAATGAAATATTTCAAACCACCTCCAATTGTTCACTGAAGAAAGCCATATACACCCAGAGAGAGGGATGTGAAATGTGGACCACAACATAACATTCTCATACTCCTTGATTGATGTTTGCTTACATTGTGTTTCCTTTATCTGATATATCTTTTGTGTAGATAAGATTTTTCTTGCACAACAATAAGTTTGGAAATATGTATACATATATTCGATTTGCCAATATTTTAACATAACATGTAGTGGATATCCTGCCATCTAGGGGAGGGGTGGGGAGTTGGGGGGAAAAATTTGTAACAGAAAGCTATGTAAGGGTTATTGTTGAAGAATTACCCACACATATGTTATGCAAATAAAATAAAAGGAAAAAAAATAAAAATAAAAATGAGACCATTAACAACTAAAAAAAAAAAAAAGAAATTCCTGCTTTTTGGATTCTCTCTATACAGAGGAAATTTTATTTTTCCAGTTCCTTATTTTTATAATCTGTTTCTTTTAAAGATGATTCTTATAAGCATCTGATTAAAGAGTTTTATTTTCTCAATTATTCTGCCATTCTTTTTCATTTTATTAATTTTTTAAAATCTATTCTTATTTAAAGTTAGGAGAATTAGGTTTATATTTTCTTTCATTTGCCTCTAATATTGTTTTTTTTATTTTACCACAAATTAGGATATTTTCACTCTTCCTTCTTAAACACTGTACAGTCTCTCTTCAGTTATTTTTGCTTAATCTATTTTAAGGCAACCCTATTTTTATAGGGTTTCTTTAGCTTAACCTCAGCTCTTCTCTCCTCCCATCCTATTTATTACCTCTTCCCCAGTTTCAGAATATTGCTTATTAATCTTTTTTTATTTTTTGTTTGCTTTTATCTTATTTTATTCTTTCCCCCCCTTTTTTTTTCTTCATACTTAGGTTTTTCAAATGGAATTTCTCTTTCTTTTCTCCTCTTCAACTTGTTTGTTTTTGACATTTCATTTCTGCTTTTTCTAAAAAACATTTCTTTCCCTTACATACTTCATTACATAGCTTTCGTTTTTATCTATTCTAGATTTTTTTTCGTTGATTCATGCTTACTTTATGCTTACTTACTCATGATCTTTCTCTATATTCTTCATCTAATTACAATTTCAAAGGTTCCTTCTAAGTAATTTCTATAATATTGTATTGAAGATCTTACTCTTAACCCTTAGACCAATTTCTATAAGTTATTGAGAATATATTTCCAAAGAGTAGTAATTTCCCCATATTCCTGATCATACATTTTAATACTGATTTATGTTTTTCCCTTGCTCAGTTTGTTTCCCTCAAAATCTCTTCACTAGATTCATGTCCTCCCATTCTGCTAGTTGTCAGTTGACTCCCATGAAATCTGATTCCCTTCTTTCATGGTAGGATGAGTAATCTTTCTAATCTCCAAATCCCTGCACATCACACATTGTTTCTTTTCTCCTGTAGGAACATACAATAACGATAATACCTTCTATTACTAAAACAAGATTATCTTTTTTTTTTCTACTTAAAAAAGTAGTATTTTATTTGTCCCAATTAGATGTAAAGACATTCATTTTTAATAAAATTTTGAGTTCCAAATTTTCTCTCCCTCTCTTTACATTCTTCCTACCAAAAATGATAAGCAATGTGATACAGGTTATGTATGTGCAGTCATATAAAACATTTTCATATTAATCAGGTTATCAAAGAAGAAACAGAACAAAAGGGGGAAAAAACCATGAAAAACATTGTGAAATTGCATGCTTCACTCTGCATTCAGGCTCCCATTTTCCATCTTGAGTCTTGGAACATTGAGCTGCTGAGAAGAGCTAGTCATAAGTGATCATTGCACAAATGTTGCTACAATGTTTACAGTGTTTTCCTCATTTTACTAACCTCACTTTATCTCAGTTCATATAAGAACTGAGGTTTTTCTAAAATCTGTCTGCTTATCATTTCTTATACCGTAATTGTATTCCATTGCATTCACATACTACAATTTGTTCAACTATTCTCTAATTGATGACATTCCTTCAATTTCTAATTCTTTGCCACTACTAAAACCTGCTGTTAATATTTTTGTACATAGAGGTCTTTTTTCCATTTTTTATGATCATGTTAGGATGCAAACTTAGTTGTGGTATTGATGAATCAAAGAGTTCTTTCCCTTTTTTTCAGTACCTCTCCTTGCCTCCTTACTTACTTTCATTTAGGCTTTCATCTTTCTGAGACATGATGGGATTTCTTTCCTTGTAAACCATTCATTTAATTAGGATAAATCACATACTATTGTCTGTCTTCCCTACCTTATCACTTTGATATATAATTTAGTCCCACAAAAAAACAACAACAAAAAACATTGTTTTGATTCACCTCCAAGTTGAGTGTTATGAGGTTTAATACATAATGTTTTAGGTCTATCCCACTACTATTATTTCTATTTGACTTTCTTTTTTCGTCCTTATGTCCTTGTGTACATTTAAAAAAAAATTTCTTAATGGCCTCTAATGCTTTTTTGTTATTGATACTGTTTTATATATTATTGTTTTCTTTTCTTTTTTCCCCTCTTAGTTTTCTGACAGACCTTTGCATTGGCAAATACAAGTATTGATAAGCACTGAATACTACAGTAAAATTACTACAATTATAATTATTAGTAGTGTAAAACACAAAACTTTCTTTATCTAGTCTGACCTTGGCAACCAACCCCAGATATCCCAGTTTACCATCATGTTTAATTTCTTCCAGACTTCTCTTTAACTCTCTAGTGCAATCAGGGTACTGCAGTATAGTAAGGGTTTGATCAAATACTTATGTGTAAGATTCAGTGAATATTCATGTAAACAGCAGATTTCTCATTCTGTCATCTTGGGTTTAGCTGTTTTATTCATTAACTGCTTCTGGAAAATATTTTCACTTGGAAATTCTAGATTAAAAGTATCTGTCCTATACCACTGTTCACAGATTGTTCAGTTTACTCTGGCTCTAAAACATGTATTCCTGTCTTTAAAATGCTCAGGGTTGGGTTTTTTGTTTTTTTTTTTTTTTTAGTCTATTCTAAAACTTATTTTTCTACTCAAAGTTTAATCAAAGGGATAATTGAAGTCCTAGTTTAAGAAGGTAAATGTAGCATCAAAACCATAGTAATTACTGATACAGAGATGAGTTAATTTAGGTATGTAACTTCAACAATGAACATACTTATATAATATTTCAGTTTCAAAAATTCCTCCCCAGAATTAAGTATTTTGATTTATTATGGGTCATACATAATTTTCCCAGTATTTAACCAGACCAGAATTTTCATATTGGGAGTACATTAGACCAGGAATAATTTAACTTCTAAATATGTAGGCAATTGCCGCAAATGAGAATTACTAGAATTTAATCAGAATTATCAAACCTAAGAAATCTCATGATTACTAATTGAGATATATATAAGCATTGAAAACTCAAAGCAGAATTGGAATGTATCTTTTAAAATAATTATTTTTAAAAATCTTTTTAAGTTTTCCTCTACCTGTCTCCTCTTACCTTTTCCCTCAGAGAACTAACCCGTAAAATGAAGAATAATATCTCAAAGAGAGACTGCAAACAGAAATAATTTTTTAAAATCAATCTCAAGAACTCCAAAAATAACATTCATATTTTTCTTTTTTTAAACATCCATTTAACCATCTTGCACATATGTAAGTGCTTTGAGTTTTTAGTCAAATTAATATATATGTAAATTATCTTCATGTGTAAAAAGATATGATATTGTGTGTATGTATATATATATATGCATATGAATATATAACTATTAATAAGGGGATGGCAAGACTTAGAACTTATTTGTCCTAATTGCTTAGCTTAGCTATCATTTCTTCCCTTATTCTTTTCTTCTCCTGACTAAACAACCTTCCTTTTTTTAGCCATTCTTCATAAAATGGGTTAATTAGTTCTGATTAATTCTTAATTCAACCGACTTCTTATCTTATCTATATAAAACTTAAGTAATGGCAAACCATGAAGAAATGGAGAAAATCCAATACTGATGCAAAAGATATAGAAGAGCATTTTTTGTATGGTTGTTATATTGCCTGATAGAAGTTAGTGATCTAATATATGTGTGATGTTTATATAATATGTCCTCAGTGAATTAAAATGTGTTTTTAAAATTACTTCCTCTTATGGTGCTTTTATTTCATATCTTCTGGCAAAGACCCAGCATTAAAATAGGAGTGAAATGAAAGTTGTTGCATTTTAACATCAAAAAGACATGTCTTGAAAATTTTCCATCAATTTTTCCACCATATGTATTACATCAGATTCTAAAGCTGTGTGAATCTTTTTTTTAAACTTTATCTTTTATCTCATTTTCCAAATTCTCCTCTGTATCCCTTCTCTTCCGTCTTCCAGAGAGCCAACCCATATAACAACAAATAATATTATAAAGAGAAAAAGGAAGAGAAAAAAATCAGTAAAACTTATTAATACATTAAAAATATAAAGATATATGCAATGTTCCATACCATGGACTTCCATTCTCTCCAGACAACTGGGAGAGTTCTCTTCTCTTGTCTATTTAAAATGGAGTTTTCTTCTTTCTGAGGTCATTAGTAATTTCAGTCATTTTTTTCCTATTGTTCAACTTACTTTGATAGCATCTTCTCCAGGGGCTGGCCTTTGCTCACACCAGGGAATTCCATGGCTCAGACTAAATGACTTCTAGGGTCTAGAACTGGTCCCAGCTGGATGCTAGTTTTCTTTTCCTTCAGAGCCATATAGTCGCCCACCCATGCTGGCATCTTTCTCTGCTTCCTTTTATTCTTTATTTCTTTAAGAGCTGCTATTTCAATCTTTTTTTTCTATTTCCTTTCCATGTATAGATGGGCAGAATTGGTTTTCTATTTGTTGCCACAGAATTGTGGGATGGAAGCGGGCAGGTGTGCTGGCAGAGCTGAAGCAGCAACAAGAAAACTGCTATTTGTAAAAGCCTGGCATTTAGTAGGCACTATATAAACACTTCCTTTCCCTTCTCTGCTCATCCTTCTCTTTCCCTTCATTCAGTCAAAAAGTATCCATTAAGTTGTGTACACTGCTAAGTTCTGGGGATGCAAAAGCCAAAAAAAAAAAAAAATCATCTCTACCCTCCAAGAGCATTTACTTTATTGTGGAGAAACACCATGTACACATATGTAAATATGTACAGATCTAGCACTCTGCTCTGCTTATTCCTCAGGCTTGCACTCACATTCAAGAGCCCAACTAAAATTTCACCTTTGACTGGAAGATTTCCCCAACTTCTCTTAATCCCCATCCTTATTTTCCTATTTTAATTATCTTCTTTTTATTCTAAATATAACTTTGTTTATAGTAGCAGTCTGTGATCCCAATACTCTTATGAAACCCATTGGTATTTCATACCTTTCCTAAAACCTTTACATTCTATTTTGGATTGAAATTATTTGACTTTTTCTTATTCCTCTTTTTTAAAAACCAATTCTGTAGGATAAGAAGTGTTTATTTATACTTAGCAAACTAGTTTATTCTTTTTGACTAGTCCCCATTCTTGTGTGGGTCAAATTCCCCCAATTTTCCTTTTTTTCTTTTTCCTCTCTTATTCATCTAGTATAGCTTTCTCTGACCTCTATCTTATAAATTTCATTGAGTCTTCCCCCAAGAAACAAAAGGATTAAAGGTACTTAAAGCAAATAATCCTCAGAAAAGAGAGATTTCAGCTCCCTTTCTACATTTATGCTATTTTAGGCTTAATCTTTGCCTTCATAATTGATGAAGATTCTGGAATCATATGATCTTTCCTCCTGTTGGAGGAATTTCTAAAATATGAATCAATAATATCTCATTCTCTTTAGATACAAACTCTGTAGTTATCATCTGACAGTATACAAAACAGATTTTTGAAGAAATCAGTTTATTTAAAATCAAGTCTCCCTGTCCATCCCCACCTCCCCCCAAAAAGGAATTTCTTGAAAACCAAAGACTAGGAATAGAGTAGCGCAGTTGGGAAAGTGGGGTAGAATTTATATATCACCAGTTTTGGTTTTGGCAGCAGGGATGATTCTGCTACAAATCTCGTTTTCTTTTAATCACTCTCTTTCCTGCCAATATACAAAAGTTGCAGTAGCTTGGAAAGTTTCCCTCCTCCCCTTTTAACTAGCAGTTTTTCTGACCTCATAGATCGCCAGGAGATCTCTTCTTTCTCTCCTTCCATTAAGAATGTAGAAGGGCTCAGTCGGCTTGAGTGTCTATAGATAAGTTCTGGTTACTGACCTCTAACATCCCAGGATGCCCTTTACTAGTAAATTCTTTAAGGAAAAGTCCCTAATCTCATTTGTCTTTGGATTTCCACAGGATAATGCATATAGTAAATGCCCAGTAAATATTTCTTGACATAAGAATTCAATTTGCATATGTAAATAGCGTTTTTCCCCCCTATAACTGTAATGCTTTTAGAGGTAACATTTTCAAGTATTAATGACTGTCATATGTATACTTCCAAGTTCCATGCTACCTTATCAGGAATTAGGCTTCTTTCTATATCGGCCCAGCCTATTTGGTAGACAGATAATAAGTTACCTCTTTACCTCTTATTTCTATTGATGTAATAAAGGAATTGTCAGTAAGGATATTCCTTTTGCCCGTACAGGATGGTGTCTGCTTTGCAACTTAGAACACTTTCTGGGAGAAATTAATGAGGAATCAATTTCCTTATCCAGGGACACAACAGCAACTTTGTTTTGCATGGTACTTGAATTCAGGTCTTGTGATTCTAAGGGGAGCTGTTTATCCATCATGACACTTAAAAGATATTTATAAACAAGTTTGTTATTTATTATAATTATTCAGATGATAGGGTGAATAGCTAGGACTTTTGAACCATATTTTCCAGGAACTCTTATCTTTTCATCTCTCTCAGAAATGAAGACATCATGTATTATGATACTGACAGACATTTTCTAACTCATTTTTAAATGTAATGTCTAAAACAGTATGTTTTACTATACTTTTGCTACCTTTCTAGAGATTCCAATACTGTAATAAGATTTTAGTCCTCAGTGTAGTTTTTAATAGAAACACAGAATCTGCCGAACTGGATTTCTGGCTGTTCTCTGAATTTGACTTACTTTCTCACTCTTAAATGCATTCATTTAAGTCACCTTAAGTGTGTTGTTCTTTTCTCTACTAGTCAAAAAAAAAAAAAAAAAAAACCTTTTCCTTTCTGGGTGTCTGGTCTTGTGGACCAGATCTGTGATTTCAGTGGTGTTGGGAATTTCTGATGAGACACTTCCTTTACCAGTGTACTTTAGCATCTTGGTGTTTTTTTTTTTTTTTTTAATTGGGTGTAAATGTACTCCAGCATTTTCTTTGGGGGGGGGGGGCTTGAGGGAGATGGGGAGGGCAAGGAACTTAGTATCTTTTTTTTTTTGCTTTTTGCTGAGGCAATTGGGGTTAAGTAACTTGCCCAGGGTCACACAGCTAGGACATGTTAAGTGTCTGAGACCAGATTTGAACTCAGGTCCTCCTGACTTCAGGGCTGGTGCTCTATCCACTGGGCCATCTAGCTGCCCCGGAACTTAGTATCTTTGAGAATTAACTAGAACACTGAGTAATTAAGTGACCAAAATATATTAGAAATGCAATTGATGTAATCTAGGATTTCTTGACTTTCACCATGTCTATTCAGTAGGACACCACTTTTCTTGTCTTACACTGATAATTAACGTGTATAAATAAAATAGCCAGAGACCAACTCTTTTTAGCAAATTAATCGTAAGAAAAACTTGGTAATAAGTCAGGAATCATCCTGATCAATGAATTTGTGTGTGTGTGTGTGTGTGTGTGTGTGTGTGTGTGTGTGTGTACTTTGATTTTTGTTTTTTGTTTTTACATCCCTTAAATTTCTCCTTTTATGCTTTTCCTTTCTTCTACCCACTATCTCATGTATAAGGAATATTTCTTAAAGAAAAAAGAGGAAGAGAAAAAATTAACCTATGAACTCCTTGGAGTAATTTGCTTCATAATGGAATCTCTGAATCAAAAAGTAGGGATATTTTAGTTGCTTTATTTGCATAATTCCAAATTGTTTTCCAGAATGATTGTATTTATAGCTCCACCATCATATCTTCCCATACCCTCTCCAACATTGACTCTTGCCATTTTTTGACATATTTGTAAATTTGCAGGGTATGCAGTGAAACCTCAAGGTTGTTTTGATGTGTATTCTTAGTGATTTTGTGTGTTCTTTCATATAGTTGTCAGTATTTTGCAATTCTTTTGAGAATTTCTTGTTCATATAATTTCATTAATGGTTTATTAAGGAATGACTTTTGGTCAATCTTATGTATATTTGTAGAAATTTGATCTAAAGATTTTTTTTTTTGACATTCAAGCTGCTTTCTTGGTCTTGAGTGCATTAATTTTGTTTGTATAGAAGCTTTTCAGTTTCGTGTAATCAAAATGATCTATTTTTACCCTTTAAAAGAATATATCTTTTAAATATAATTGTGAAAGGTATGTGATCAGTTTCTTGTCTGTTTTTTGTGGTAGTATCTTTAATATTAAGCATTAAGCATATATTTAGTTGTGACAATGATAGGAACTATTCAAAGAAAGCATAAATTTGATCTCTGCACTTTAAAAAAATTTATCTAGATTATCAAATTTGCTGGCATAAAGTTGGGCAAAGCAACTCCTAATTATTACTAAAAATTTAATCTAAAACAGATATAAATATTCAGCAGATTGATGCTGAAACATATTGCCAACTCTTGATGGAGAAGCTATGGAACTCAGAACATGAAATGAAACATATTTTTGGATGTGATCATTACAAGAATTGTTTTTTTGTTTGTTTTTGATTATCAAAAAGTTGTGGGTGTTTTTGCCACCAGTGGTAGGATTAAGAGAGAGATAATTAGAAAAAAGTAATTAAGCTAAAAACCTATGTATTTAACAAATATATACTTAGTTTATACAAACAAATTTACTGAAGGAAAATTAAAAGTGAAAATTTTACTTTCAGTTATTTTCATTAGTTAGAAATGACCAAATCCTCTTGCTATGATATGTTTATGCAAATATACCTTGTTAATAATTTATTTCCCCCAAACAAGTAACTTCCAGAAACTGTATGCCCCATTGGAGCACAATATATTTTTCCATTCTCTCATTTCTACTTTGTGAAAAATATTTATTTGTAACACACATTAGGAGTAGCCACTCACAGTGTAGTGCTTCATATCTCTCACCTAGAGCATGTGGATACCTATTCACTTTCCAGCCTGGCTTTCTTATGCCCACTTATCCTCATATTTACCCAGAAAAGGCTTTTTTCTGTGTTTTACCCTTAGATTTGCTCAGATTCCCAGGTTTAACCCCGTATCCACACTGTTCACAACATTAGCTTTGAAGCTTCTACTTCTTTGCTTCTACTTACAAAAAATTAGCCACTGACAATGATGAACCACTTAACATTTGTAACCATTTACAAGCAACAAGGCAAAAAAAAGTAATAACATCACAAGTGCTCATATATTAAAGCAAATTCAAGAATAATAAATTTATTACAATCTATCTGTAAGATAAGGTCACCCTTTCATGACAGTGCACTTTGTATCTCTGGAAAGAGTGCACCCATTCTTAACAGAAACCTTACAGAGAAATATATGAGTGAGGAATATCCATGTTTTGGGGATGACTCCGCTCCAGACTGCAGGTGCTATTACCTGCTTCCCTTTTGATCCTTATCATGATCCAGCTTGGCAAATCTAACTTTCTTTTCTGGATCTAATAACGCATTTACAAGCTCTTCTGATAAGGCAATATAGTCTGATGTAGCCACATCAACTGATGTGGCTTTAGTACCGAATGATGTGCACCAAAAATTGAGAATGATGTAGGCCTGTGAAAAATTCACAAGGGCCATTCTCTCTGGCAAAAGGTAGAATTTTAATTTATTATTTAGGAATAGAGGTTAGAGATAAAATGAAGAGATACAGTAGACACAAGGAGTGCTATAGATGAAAGAGAGTTGGGAAAACAAGGAAAGAGGTTTTAATAACTAATGATGGAAAAGACAAGTTCCCTAGTGAAACAACTCACATTTACCCAGGAGAAAGGAAGCACCCATGAGGTTGGGGCATCTTTAGCTTCAGCCAATGTATAGTTGTCAGGTCTGCTTCTAAATATTGTGGCCACATTTTCTTTATGGCTACATTTCATTAACTTTTAACAAGTAAAAATTATTTTTATGGCCTTTTAAACTATCAAACTATTCATTGGCTAAAAAAAAACAGCAGCCTATAGTCTTTATAAGTTAATTTAAGCATTTATATTTGTGATACAATTCATTTACTTTCCCTTTTACTCAACTGCTTATAAGCTGTTTGAAAATTTTGCTTTTTTTTTTTTTTACACACCAGTAACAATTTTTATTAAATCAGCAATATTTTCCTACTCTTTTCAGGCACCACATGAAAGAGCAGTAACCTTAAAGGGATTATACATTTATATGCCTTAAATTACTAATTTTTAAAAAGAAATCCATTCTTACTTTAAAAAAAAAAGTTTTATGAGGCAATTGGGGGTTAAGTTACTAACCCAGGATCACACAGGAAGTGATGTCTTTTGACTCTTTGAACTCAAGTCCTCCTGATTCCAGGGCCAGTACTCTATCCACTATACCATCTAGCTGCCTCCATTCCTTTTTTTTTTTTTTTTTTAATGAGGGATTAAATTCCTCATCTTTTCTTTCATTAAATTACATGCACATTTTACTCTTCTTTAAAGTCAACATATAGTCCCTGTTGTTTGTTTTACTTAAATGAACTTATAACTGTCTCCCTTTTCTACTCTGCTTTCCTTTTCTTAATTAATCCTAAATTCCTCCAGTACTGTTTTTTAAACTTTTTTTTTCTTTTTATTTCTATTTGCATGTGTTGAGTTTAACATGTCTGTGGGACATTTAATTTGAAATGTCCATCAGGCAGTGGAAGATGTTGGCCTAAAGTAGTTAGAGCTAAACAAATATTTCTAAGAAGTATTTGCATAAAGCTGATAGTTGAATCTATGGGAGCAATCTATGAGAGTTGATGAGATTATCAGGTGAAATGTTTTAGAGGAAGAAGGAGACATCATAGTTAATAGTTATGACCTGGATGAAGATCCAATAAAGGTATTAAGAAGAAATGGTCAGACAGGTAGGATGAGAACTCAGAAAGAGCAGTACAATGAAATTATGGAAAACAGGGTGATTTTGTATCAGAGAGGTCAAGAAGGTTGAGGATTGATTAAGAGATCAGTGGTAATACCAGATTTATCAATTTCAGGTGAGTGATGAGATTAGGAGTCAGACTACAGACTTAAGAAGTGGTAAGACAGGCCTTCTCACCAAATTTAATTACCAAAAGGAGAAAAGGACTGGGACAATAGCAAACAGGGATGTATACATCAGATGAGTTTTCTTCCAGTCTCTGAGGAGGCCAGCTATTCCTCCATGTGTACTTGGTTCCCTCTTCTCCAACAGATTGCCTTCTCATTTATCCCTCTCTAGACTGTTCAACTTCTCTCCATCAATTGATTCCTTCACTTACTATGCCTTCAAAGATGCCCAAATTCTCTCCATCCTTTAAAAAAAAAAAGGCTCATCTTGGATCTTGCCTTTCTCAGATTCCTTGGAAAAACTATCTATGTTCACCACTCCTACTTCATCTCTTATTCACTCTTTAAAAGAAAATTCACTCCCCATTATGTTAAAATAATTTTTAAAAAAGTTTTGTTATATCTCCCTTCCTCCCTTCTTTCTCCCCCTCCCTGAGATAGTAATACAATATAGTTCATTATAGGTGCAGTAATCTCATTCATTCTTTTTTCTCAATAGTATTTTATTTTTTCCAATTCCATGTAAAGATAGTTTTCAGTATTTTCAAACTCAATTTCATTTTATTTCAGCATTATAAACAAAAATGTTTTAAGATTTTGAGTTCCAAATTTTTTCTCCCTGCCTGTCCACAAGACAGCCAACAATCTGATAAAGGTTATACAGGAATAGTCATTCTAAATGTATTTCCAGATTTGTAAGTTGGGAAAGAAAAATCAGAACAAAAGGGAAAAAACATGAGAGAGAAAAATCAAACAAAAAATTGAAAATACTGTTTTGATCCATATTCAGTATCTCATTCACTCTTTAATCTTTTGCAGGTTTGTTTCTAATTTCATAATTCATAATGACAATGATCTCCAGTTACCAGTGATCTCTTGCTAAATCTGATGTTTCCTTCTTAGTCCTAATCTTTTGCAACCTATCTGCTACATTTGGCACTGGTGACCCTTCCTGGATACTCTTACCTCTCTGGAATTATCTGACTCTTCTCTATTCTGGTTTTCTCTTAACCTCTGGTCTGATTTTTTTTTTTTTCCTGAGGCAATTGGGGTTAAGTGGCTTGCCTAGGATCACACCTCTAGGAAGTGTTAAGCGTCTGAGGCCAGATTTGAAGTCAGGTCCTCCTGACTTCAGGGCTGATGCTCTATCCGCTGTGTCACCTAGCTGCCCCCTGATCTTTTTTCTTCAATCTTCATTGCTGGGTATTCATTTGTATGACACTTATAGGGTCTCAACTGGGTGTTCTAGTCTCCCAAGTTTATCACATTTACATTATTCTTTATCCCTCATTTTTCCTCACTATATATATGTATGCTTAATTGCTAATTTGCTGCTGTAGTCAAAAATATAATGTGATAAAGTCTTGCTCCAAGGTGATGGCAAAAACAGGGGACACCAGAGTTCAAATCTGGCCTCATGCATTTCTCCATCTATAAAATAGGCATAATAATAGCATCTATCTCCCAAGATTATGAGAATTAAATGAAATAATAATTTTAAAATGCTTAGCATAGTACCTGGCAGATAATTAGTATATAAATGTTAGCTATTCTTCTTGCTTTTGTTCTTTGGATTTGGAATGGGTAAAGTTAAAGTCTTTACATGTGGGTATCCTATAGAATAGGAATAAATAAGACTTGTCTTTTTTATACCTTATCACCTGAAATGCAAGTCTTTCCCTTGATTCCCCCCATTGACTGAATACCACAGAGGTCACAGCCTATTCAGAGCACTTAATTCTGGCCCAATAAGCAATCCCATCAATAATTCTCTCTGCCCATGCAAATACATAAAACCTATGGGAAATAGGTTGGCTCCCATGACCACCAGAAATTATAATATTTAGCTAAAGATTGCTGAAAATAAACTTTTCTGCATGTAATTCTTTGTAACAAAATAATAATTCTGATGATAAATACTTTTTCCTACCACAAAAACCATGCAATTACCCATAAAATCCATAAAACAAAATAAAATGGGTAACATACTAAACATTTTCTTCCTAATAATTTTCTAGAATTCTGTGACCTTTTGTGCTAAAACCTCATTTTTCGAAATGAGGCCTTATTAGAGAAGCTTCCTTCAAAATACTTTTTACAATTACTCTCGCTAACTGTATTTCCCCATTTATTCTATTCTCTCCATTCATTTTGTCTGTTTGCTTCTCTTTTATCACCCTCCCCCTTCTAGTATTTCATTCCCCTCTTACTTTCCTGCAGAATAAGATAAATTTCTAGAGCCACATTAACTGTAACATCTCATTTAAAAAAAAAAAAAAATTGGGGCAGCTAGGTGGCGCAGTGGATAGAGCACCAGCCCTGAAGTCAGGAGGACTTGAGTTCAAATCTGATCTCAGACACTTAACATTCCCTAGGTGTGTGACTCTGGGCAAGTCACTTAACCCCAATTGCCTGAGCAAAAAGCAAAAAAATTTAAAAAAAATTATTTCATACAATATTTATTTTCCATAATATATGAAATCTACACTACCCTAAATACTGTCTAGAAAATGAAATTCTTAATTGAAAAACCTGACTTTTACCTTCCATCATATCAGATGGCAGTATGAAGGCTTTGTATTGTATACTATACTGTTGTAAATCTTTTTGCTTGAGCATTCTTTGAAAAGCAAAGAAGAATTTATTAGAAATAAATTGTCAAATGTTGTCAAAAATCATGTATACTGGCAAGATTTTGACATTACCTTAAAGCCTATAGGACTTGCTTTATGCTTTGGGGAATGATTGCAACACAAAACTTGAATTTTAAAGGCAAAAAAGGAAAATAGGTAAGGAATGTCCAATGAGTTCTTTATAGCCATTGAATTCACAAACTTTCTTTTTTCTTTCTTTTTTTTTTTTTCCCTCTACTGTGCATAACTGTGAATGTGCTTGGTTACGAATGGAAGAGTGCAAATGAGGTTAATAAGAAAAATCATATGAATGCTTGAAGTCATAAAAGTGAAATCGTGAATGTTGAGAAAAATCTCAACCCTATAATGACAAGTAACACCACAACATTACAGGGTAAATAGGGAACACACTGTAATTAAGATAGATTGGGGAAAATTCCCTGTTAAAAAAAGGGGAAGGAGGGGGCACGTGGACTTTAGTTGGAACTTAAAGGAAGCCAAGAGAGGTCAGTAGGTGAAGTTGATAAGGGAGAATATTCCAGGCATGGGAGACTCAGGACAGAGATGGAGTGTCTTATTCATGGAATAGCCAGCAGGCCACTATCCTGGATTAAAGTACATGGCAGGAACTAAGATAAAAGAATGCCCTACAGAACATTATTTTATTTACATCTGAAGGCAATAGGAAACAACTGGAGTTTGAGAAGGTGGGGAGATGTGAAATGAACACACCTGTGCTGTAGGACAATCACTTTGATGACTCAGTGCAGGATGAATTGGAGTGGTAAGAGATTTGTTGTTGTTTGACCTTCTATCAGGGAGGTGATGGCATGAGATCAAGTGAATTGGATTCAAGTGAGGGAGGACTGTGCAAGGTCACCTGCCTCACTTTCCCCTCCAGAGCCACCTGGGTCCAATGTCCAGATATAGGTCAGGAGGACTAGAAACTGCTCTGGATGGTTGGAGGGGATGTGGGAAAACTGGGACACTGATACATTGTTGGTGGAACTGTGAACGGATCCAAGCATTCTGGAGAGCAATTTGGAACTATGCTCAAAAAGTTATCAAACAGTGCATACCCTTTGACCCAGCAGTGTTTCTACTGGGCCTATATCCCAAAGAGGTTTTAAGGGAGGGAAAGGGACCCACATGTGCAAAGATGTTTGTGGCAGCCCTTTTTGTAGTGGCAAGAAACTGGAAATTGAAAAGATGCCCATCAATTGGAGAATGGCTGAATAAATTATGGTATATGTATGTTATGGAATATTATTCTGTAAGAAATGACCAACAGGAGGATTTTAGAGAGGATTGGAGAGACTTGCATGAAC